>PVJD01003191.1:0-171228 GCA_004026545.1 Mormoops blainvillei | reverse complement strand
CAAGTACAGTTGGATGGCAGCAGGAAAAGAGTTTCTGGTCACTTATTTTCTAGTCATGAAAAGACTGAGCAAACCTTAAAAAGGATGACCTTGTCAGCATCAATAAATATTTATAGATCATAGTGAAGGGGGCCTTTTTGGCCCTTCATGAGCAGTCATGACAGTCATGGAAAGAGCCACTGTTTCGAGAACACCCCTAAAAACGGCAAAGTGCAATTTCCTTTGGCATCCACTAGAAGGAAGGACACTCTTGGGCTGTGTGCAGAGCCTTCCTGCCCATGTTTCCCCCATGCAGCTCAATATATTGTGGGAGGAAGAACTTGTTTTTTAATACATAACGTAGCTCTTCGAGGGTTATAGATTTCCTGCAGGCATCTCGGTTCTGATTCTGTGCCCCACATAGGGCCATGGTGTCTCACATCCAGTGCAGGGTTAAATCTCAGACTCAAGCTCTTAGGTCCGAAACTTTCTCCCAGAAAACCATTGCGTCAGCTTATGCAAAATCTACTTTAGTTTTAGGGTGGGAATTTTTGTTTTTTGTTTGTTTGTTTGTTTGTTTTTTGGTCTTTGAAGATTCTCTGCTTCTTTTACAAATTCAACTATATATTGAAAAGGATGTTTGTTTAATTTAATCCAACATTTTTAGGTATTTTGGAGTGTGAAGTTCTTTAGTTTTTCAAAACTGAGGCTTTTTTTTCTATTTTAAATGCATTAAATAAAAGTTTTAAATAGGAGCTAGAATATCCTAAAGAAAAAAAAATAGAGGCATTTTAAGGTAAGAAATTAGTGTATTTATGAAAAGGTTATGCTCGTGGTCACCAATTTGATTTATGGAGTAATAAATACATCAAAATAATGGTTTATAAAGACTTTTATGTTATGTGCACATCCAGGTTTTATTAACAGACTCGTGCTTCTTCTTTCCATTAAGGAAGTTCCGTCCTGCCTCCGACAGCCGGCCTGCCGGCGTGTCTCCAGACTCACGGCTCGCCCAGGTCATGGAGCAGCACGAGCAGGCCTTGCTGCAGCTGACCGACGTGCAGCCCCGCGAAGCGGAGGCCAGCGCCACCTTTCCGCCCCTACTGTCCAGGATAGAAAGTGAATCCCAGCTCAACTCAGAGAAAAGCCAAGGAGGCCAAATGAAAATCAGTCGTAGCATTTCTGAAGGCTATCTGTTTCAACTGGAGAAAGGGAAAAAGCATAGAAAAAGCGGCATTAAGGTAATAAAAGCCTTTTACCAAATAATCTTTTAGTTTTGATAATACAGATGGACCTTGATTTTCATCCCCATTGTTATAGCCCTGGAGTCAGGATGGTCACTACTGAGCTGCTGCCACAACATGGTGGCCCCCGTCCTGAGGACCCCTTTACCTGAGCCCTTGCTGTTGCCTGGGATTTCTCTCCTCTTTTCCTCAAGGCTGTTGCTACCAGGGATGCCTGGTCCCACCTCCTTTGTGCTTCATCGCAGGGAAGGGTCTACGTCTGCAGAGAGGCAACAGTCCCCCTTTGGCACAAGCTTAAACGTCACACCCTCCGAAAAGCTCCCTTTTCTCCTCCTGGAGCCTAGACTGAGTCTCCAGGTACCGCCTCAGAGCCAAGAAGAAGAGCAAGTGGGGCTGGGGGAATGAGAGGCCCTGCAGCCATGCGTTTCTCTCCCACCCACGGGGCCTCCCACCCGACAGCCCTCCCACCCGACAGCCCTCCCCGGCCCTAACCTCACCTCAGCTCCTGCAGGAAACTACGCAGGGAAGTCAAGGACTGGGCCCCCTTCTGAAATGCTTGCCAGTCTTTACTGGGTCTTTGTTCTCAGTAAGAGTCACATGACTAGCCCCTGTGTGCACTTAAATCTTTCCAGTTGGATCTGTGTTGTTAAATAAGGGAAATTAAGGAGAGGGGTGGCAAAGGGAAATGTTTCCAGGGAGAAATGAAGGGGCACTGAAGGAGTCTTTTTATTTCTCTTCCGTTACAGGCAATAAAATCCCTTCCAGAAAGATCACTTGCTTCTAGCGTCACGTAGTCAGGAAGAGGCTGGGAAAAGCGTTCTGTTTTACAGGGCAACAGGGGAAAGCCTGGCTGGAAGCAGCAGGCCTGTAGCGAGTGGGGTCCCTGGGGAGCGACACTGAAACGGAGACGTGCACTCACGAGGGTGATTGCAGGGCGCTCCTGTGAGTGAGCACAGAGGCGGGCAGGGCTGCGGAGGGAGCAGGTGCGCTGTGATGCAGGTGTGACACGTGCCTCGGCCACAGCCCTGTGGTTCTGAAGTTGGGACGGCCCTTGAAGGTGAGGGACCCAGGCTTCTCTGACCCCACACGGGCCAGCCACGGGCTACTGAATGGCCCTGGGGAAAGGCTCTAACTGTGGGCACAGCAGTTCCGTTGGGCCGAGGGCCGCTCTTAGGGAGAAACCCAGCTCTGAGCCATTGCAGACAGCAGTCTCAGTGACAGGGGGATGGCGTCCTCGGCCCAAAGGGGCGTCCACTACACACAGTTTTAGGAAATCATCCCCGGTCCAACCTGACACGTATTTGTTGAATTCCAGCTAGGGACTGTGCTGGGGTATAAAGAGAAAGAACCGTGATCGTCCCCAGCAGAAGTTTACAGGTGACATGGAACTGGGGAGACACAGATGTGAATGGCTTCTGTATGATGTTCTAATTTAAAGAGGGATGGGCGGGAGGCATGGGGAACACAGGGGAGCTCAAAGAAGGACACATCCTGCCTGGGGGTCCAGCAGAGTTTCAGGAGATAATTGTGAGCTGAGTCTGAGAGGATGACAGACAGGTCACAGAAGAAGAAACACTAAGCGAACATGTCTGGCAGAGGGGCTTGCATGCGGAAGCTGGGGACAGCATGGCGCATCCCGGGAACAGGCAGCGTTTCAGTGTTGCCGTCCCTGAAACTGGGGTCCCAGAGTGCTGAGACATGTGGAGCAGTAGGTAGGGGCTTTGGTGGACCTTGTTTCCCACTTGAAGAAGGAGGGCTTTGTTCTGCAGGGGGCGTGGGGGGTGGGCCCGGGAGTGTTACCTAGGATGAGGTTTGTATGTGGGCAGATGCGAAGCATTCCAGAATGTTAGGGGGTCCCAGAGTCAGTGGGTTCTCATGTGGAACCCTCAGAGGAAGAGAAAGGATGGCTTTGAAGAGAAGGGGAAACCAGACTGGAATAGATAGTGGGTCCTATTAAAGAGGAAAGAAAGATGGGCTTGGGCTGGGACGGGACCACCTCAGAGGCCCCAGGCACAGATCAGCTCCCTCCCTCCCGCGCCCCAGGGCTGCCGCACCTCCGCACCTCCGCCTTGGGCTCCAGTGCCCTGCAGCTCCGCCCTGCTGGGGCCCAGCGCTCCTGCCCAGCTGTGGAGACCACGACTGGTGGCGCAGAGCTGGGGTCATCCCCCATCTCTCTGTAATAAGGACAAATATGTTTCTGGGATCACAAGCAATTTTTTCCCCACAGCATCATTATATGGTAGGTTTGAAGGTGCCATTAGTACCACCTTTGAGTACTTCAGAAATAAAGTAGGTTTTGTGAACTAGGCTAGGAAGCAGACACCATACATGTTATTATTTCTGTGGGGAAATGCAGCCAGAGCTTTGGGGCCGACACAATTTCGAGGTGTGAATGGCCTGTTCACTGAGAGCTGACGTGTGGCCAGGCCCAAAATATGGCTCGCACACAGCCTCAGAAGAGAACCTTCCAAGTTGGAGTTCTTGCCAACTATAGATTATTGTTGAAAATGAAAGCTTTTATTGCAGGTTAAGGTAGCAACCTTAATTCCTAAAGTTGTTAATCAACTGACATTAAGGAAAAGAGATGATCTTAGACTATGATAGATAACTCAGGTGGGCCCAGTGTAATTACAAGGGCCCTTAAAAGTGGAAGAGTGAGACCCAAGAGTCAGTGCCAGCGTGTAGGTGGACCTCGGAGGCACCAGGGGCCCAGGCTCGGGCCACTGCAACACAGCAAATGTCACAATAAAGTCAGTCACGTGGGCGGGTTGGTTTCCCAGTGCATGTGAAACTTATGTTTATACTACACTGTAGTCTATTAAGTGTGCAATAGCATTATGTCTAACAAAACAAGGTACACGCTTTAATTTAAAATACTTTATTGCTAATAAATTCTAACCATAAAAAAAAAAAGGAAAAAGGAGAACGCAAGCTTTAACATCAATACGTGGTGAGCAGAGCCAGTGGAAGGGGTGGCGCAAAACTTCCCGAGGTCTCATCTCCGCGCTGTCAGTGCCATGCTCCGTGACTTGGGCAGGTCATTAATCCACCTAAGACCCTCTCCTCATGGGCACAATCAGAACGGCTCTTCCTGATTGGTTTGATAATTGTACTAAATGAGGTATTCAAACCTCAGTTAGCGAAGAACAGATATCAGCTAAATGTTAGTTTCCCTTCCTCCTCTTAATAATTTGGATTCATGTTTTACTGAGAACAGGCAGAGGAATGCATCCTGGTGACAGCGTATATCACCAGAAATCTAAGAATGTAGGAGGGCAACCAAAAGAGGGAGAAAGAGAGCTTCCAGTTACTGCTTCCCAAGCCCTCTTTGCAACGTGGAAAATCCCCGCTCCTGCCTTCTTTCAGAAATGTTACAGTCTCCATACATATCCATTTTCTCCATCCAATACCTTCAGCCCACTTCAGACAAAGTACACAGGGACAGTCTTTGTCCTTTAAGCTACTCCAGAAGCCGAAATGATTTAGAACTGAGCTATGTGTATAGGACAGCAGGTAGCCAGGGCCCCAGACAGAAGGAATCATTATCCAGGTCATGCCCATTTGCTAGTCAGCAAATCTTGTGGTTTCCAAGGGAATCAACTTGAATCCCATTAAAAATTTGAGGATTTGTCAGGATAATAGGTCCAAGCACCTCCTCTTCTCCTCGCCGTTCTGTTGTGACTGATTTAAAAATACTAAGCATTGCCCATGCCAGTAAATCTGGGTTTCAGGCAGCAGGAGATTAACACCACGCAAGAGATGACAGTCCAAAAATATCTATCACAACTCACCACAAAATAACCGCTTACAGGGTTCTCTGACAGCTGACTTAGTTGAGCTGAGCCGCAGTGATTAACTCTTGTGTTTGTTGTCACAGACAACCTGGGTATTCCTGCTTGACTGCTTCTAAGAAGAGGTTTATTTGGATTAAGTTTAGCAACCGCAGAGTGAATTTCCTTTGCTTGCTGTTCCGCAGTATTTGAGGCATTGTTTGCCCTGTTTTGGAGTAACTTTCTCACATTTGCTCCCCTGAGGAATGTTTGGAAGAAAGCCCCCGAGTGTCCCCCACAGCAGGTACCGCATGTCAGAGGTGTACAGCCCTCATGGATAGCCGCTGTCATTTCCAGCTCCGACACATTTTGCTCCAAGTTTACAGTAAGAATCACTCTTCTGGCTTGAAAAGATGCATCATTAGTTACTTGCAAGAATCTTCCATCAGGAAAGCCTTATGCTATTGTCTGCTAAGGAGAATGGTGGTGAACACCAGTTCAGAGTGGCAGGCCTGGCCTTAGCAGTCATCCCCTAGAACCAGGGGCCGCGGGTGTCAGTTTGTGTGCGTCTCATGCAAAGAGTAGCACTGGGCCATCAGGGCTTGTTGAGAGCCCTGTGTTTGGAGACCTAACAGGACTGTCATTTTTTTTTTTTTTTTTTTGGCATCATGCTATTCTGACCTTTCAGTCTTGCAACAGCCAAGGAGAAGTAAATCAAAGTAAATTCTAGGGATTATTTTACTAGAAAAGCCTTTTGAAAACATGGCAAGTAGATTAGCGGTTGCCTAGGGCTGGATTTGTAGCAGAGAAGGGGAGTGACTGCTAACGGGCATGGGATTTGTTTTTAGGGTGATGAAAATGTTCTAAAATCGCATTGTGGCAACATTTGTACAACTCCATGAATATACTAAATAACCATTGAATTGTACAGCTTCAAATGGGTGAATTCTGTGGAATGTGAAATACCTCAGTGAAGCTGTTAACAAGGCTTTTGATGGAAAGAGATCAAACTTCCAGCGCCGTGAGCCAATCAAGATTACTTGAACCAAAGTTAAGTAAATCCAGGATTTTTCATTGTCAGTCACCCAGAACAAACTCTGTTAGGAGCCATTGCTCTCCTCTAAGAAATGTCTCTTTGCTAGAAGCAGCTTATCCTGTAAAGGGGTGAATGTCATTTGGAGAGAGTCCTTTTGGGCCACACTCTTTCCTTCCTGTTAGTAGGTAATGCTAGACCCTTGGCTCTGTTCTTCTATGACAGCCAGGATGTGTTTATTCAAGGTCATAGTAAGAATTGGGACTGGGGAGCTGTGAGCAATTTTTCATGCTTCACAATGTATCTTTTGTGAATCAGTGCAATGATTCAAGTTAAGCTGCTTCAAACTAAGGATGTGATTTCGGGAGACCGGTCATTTCTTTCTCATCGGTTTTGGACAAATTGGATATATGACTTGGATACCAGTGGGGTTCTCTTCTCCTCTTTTGTTACTGGTTTACTTTGGCAAGTAGACAGCAACTTAGTCATTGCAAAACAATGGTACAGAAAACACGTCAGAAAAAGAACAAATTTGCAATTGTAAAATATAACATCTCAGTTCATTCACCTATTAAAAATTACAAAGAGTTTCAAATGTGATGATATACAGTGTAAGCCAGGTTTAGACAAAAAGAGCATTCCTTTTTTTGGCTTTCGAATACCATATGATTTTTATTTATTTTTATTTTTTAATTTTTCAGGTGTATAGCGTAGTGTTTAGACAATCCCTGTGACTGTTCTGTAACTACAAATTTGTACTTCTTAATCCCATCGCCTCTTTCACCAAACCCCCAACCCCCTCTGGAAATTGCCAATAGGGTCTCTGTTTCTATGAGTCTGTTTTAATTTTTTGTTTGCTTATTTTGTTCAAAGAGAGCATTCTTATATATTTTTAATGGAAGTGTTCATTAATAACCTTAAATATGTTTATGATTTTGTGACCATAATTTCACTTTTCTGAATTGATCTCAAAGAAATCATCAGAGTGACCCAGAAAAAATACTCATCCCTAGTATATCTTAAATGTTCAACGTCTAGAAGAATAGCTAAATAATTCAACTATGACTAGACAATAAAATCATATGCATAAAAATCACATTTTCGATTAGTGATGTTGAGCACCTTTTCATGTCTATGTCTTCTTTGGAGAAATGTCTCTTCATGTCCTGTGCCAATTTTTCAATCAAATTGTTTCTTTTTTTGTTATTGAGTTGGATGGGTTTCATATATATTTTGGATATCAACACCTTATTGGATATATCATTTGTGAAAATATTCTTCCATTCAGTAGGTTGCCTTTTTGTTTTGTTGAAGGTTTCTTTCACTGTGCAGAAGCTTTTTAGTTTGATGCAGTCCTGTTTGTTTATTTTTGCTTTTGTTTCCCTTGCCCAAGAGGACATGTCCAGAGGGATTACTCAGACTGATGTCAAATAGTTTATATTCTTTGTTTCCTTCTAGGAGTTTTATGGTTTCAGGTTTTACATTTCAGTCTTTAACCTATTTCGAGTTTATTTTCGTATATGGCATAATTGAGTGGTCCAGTTTCATTTTTTAAGGAGGCTGTCAATACTCCAATGTATATTTTTACTTCCTTTGTCATACATTAGTTGACAGTGTAAGTTAAGGTTTATTTCTTGCTCTCTGTTCCATTGATCTGTCTATGTGCCAGTACCATACTGTGTTGATTATTATAGCTTTGTAGTATAGTTTGAGATTTGAGAGTATGATACATCCCACTTTTTTTTTTCTTTTTTCCCCTCTCAAGATTGCTTTGGCTAATTGGGGCCTTTTGTGGTTTCTTATATTCAGGATATATTCCTCTATTTATTTGTGTCCTCTTCAATTATTTTCCTCAGTGTCTTATAGTTTTCAGAGTATAGGTCTTTCACTTTCTTGGTTATGTTTATTCCTAGGTATTTTATTCTTTTTGATGCAATTGTGGATTTTTTTTCTCCTTCTGCTTGTTTATTATTAGTGTATAGGAACATGACAGATTTCTATATATTAATTTTGTATCCTGCTATTTTACTGAATTTTTAAATTAATTCTCTTAATTTTTTGGTAGACTCTTTAGGATGTTCTATATATAGTATCATGTCATCTGAAAATAGTGACATATGAAAAAATGCTCGACATCACTAGTCATCAGGGAAATGCATATAAAAAACCGTAATGAGATACCACCTCACATCAGTCAGAATAGCAATTATCAGAAAGTCAACAAATAATGTGTGCTGACAAGGATGTGAAGAAGAGGGACCCCTTGTGCACTGTTGGTGGGAATACAAATCGGCATAGCTCCTGACCACAAGATTGCCTCAAAAGCTCCAACTCTGGGAATCACGTCCACATTCCAGTATTTGAGACTCCTCAAAAAAACTACAAATAGACAAACCATATGGCCCAGCAATTTCACTTCTGGATATCTATCTGAAGAAAACAAAAACACTAACTCAAAAAGATATGTGTACCTTATGTTCATTGCAGCATTATTTACAATAGTCAAGTTATGGAAGCAACCTAGGTGTCCATTGATAAATGAATGGATGAAGAAGATGTGGCACGCACACGCACGCACACACACACACACACACACACACTATACAATATACAATGGAATATAATGCAACAATAAAAAAAACGCAATCTTGCTATTTGCAACAACATGGATGGATCTAAAGTGTATTATTCTAAGTGAAACAAGTCAGAGGAAGACAAATACACTATGGTTTTACTTATATGCGGAAACTCAAAAAAAAACACTCATAGAAGCAACAATGGGCTCATGATCAGAAGGGGTGGGGGATGAGTGAAAATGGGACGGGGAATATAGTCAAAATATTGTGATGAATTCACATGGTGACAGATGATTACTAGAACTAGTGGGGTGATCACACTGTAAGGCATAAAGATGTTCAATCGCTGAAACTAATGTAACCAATATAAGATTGTATACCAACTATACTTAAATTAAAAAAAAATTTTGTAGACAATATGTTTTTTCGTAGACAACATTTTCAAAACATATTTAGTGATAGGAAAATACAGTGTAATGCTAAACTGCTTAGTGAAAAAATAAATTGTATCTCAGGGACAATTTTATAAAAGTATTAACAAATAGATCAAAAAGGCAGAAGCAACTGGAGTGGTTTTCCTGGCGGAATGACTCTTCTTAAAGGGGATTTATGGTTTTGAAATGCCTTCAATGAACAATATTTCTTCTAGATACTGTATTGTTATTAATTGCTAATGATTTTTAAAAGATTTTATTTATTTTAATTTTAATTTTTTATTTTTAAACATATTTTATTGATTGTGCTGTTACAGTTGTCCCAGTTTTTTTCCCTTTGTCCCCTTCTGCCTAGTACCCTGGTACCCCCCTTCCATCCAGCAATCTCCCCCTCCACTTAGTTCTTGTCTGTGGGTCATGAGTGTAAGATCTTTGGCTTCTCCCTTTCCTATGCTATTCTTAACATCCCTCGGTCTATTTTGTTCCTACCAATTATGTTTCTTGATCCCTGCACCATTTCCCTCTTTCTCCCCCTCCTCCCTCCCAGCTGATAACCCTCCAAAGGATACCCATACCTATGATTCTGTTCCTGTTCTGGTTGTTTGCTTAGTTTGTTTTTATTTTTTAGATTCAGTTGTTGATAGCTGTGAATTTGTTGTCATGTTAATGTTCATAATTTTGGTCTTCTTCTTTTTCTTAGATAAGCCCCTTTAACATTTCATGGCTTGGTGATGATGAATTCTTTTATCTTTAGCATGTCTGGGTAGCACTTTATCTGCCCTTCCATTCTAAATGATAGCTTTGCTGGATAGAGTAATCTAGGTTGTAGGTCCTTGCTTTTCATCATGTTGAATATGTCTTACCAGCTCCTTCTTGCCTGCAAAGTTTCTTTTGAGAAATCAGCTGACAGTCTTATGTAGGGACTCCTTTGTAGGTAACTCTCTGCTTTTCTTTTGCTGCTTGTAAGATTCTCTCTTTATCTTTAACCTTTGACATTTTAATTATGATGTGTCTTGGTATGGTCCTCTTGGGTCCACCTAGATTGGGACCCTTTCTGTGCTTCCTAGACTTGCATGTCTGTTTCCTTTGCCAAATTAGGAGAGTTTTCTTTCCTTATTTTTTCAAATAGATTTCCAATGTCTTGCTTTTCTCTTCTCCTTCTGGCAGCCCTATGATGCAAATGTTGGACCTCTTGAAGTTGTCCCAGAGGCTGCTTATACTACCCTCACTTTTGGGGGTTCTTTTTCTTCTTGTTGTTCTGCTTCATTGTTTTTTACTTCCTTATGTTCCAAATCATTGATTTGATTCCTGGCTTCATCCACTCTACTGTTGATTCCCTGTAAATTGTTCTTTATTTCAGTCAGTGAATCCTTCATTTCTGACTAGATCTTTTTTATGCTGCTGAGGTCCTTACTAAGTTCCTTGAGCATCCTTTTAACCAGTGATTTGGACTCTGAATCTGATAGATTGCTTATTGCCATTTTGTTTAGCTCTTTTTCTGGAGTTTTGATGTTCTTTCATTTGGGCTGTGTTTCTTTGTCTCCTCATTTTGGCAGTCCCTCTGTGTTTGTTTCAATGTAGTAGGTAGAACTACTTTGACTCTTTATCTTGGTAGTGTGGCCTAATGTAGTAGGTGTCCTGTAGGGTCCAGGGGCACAGCACCCCCATCACCCAACCTGGGTATTCGAGGCTTACCCTTCATGTGGGCTGAGTATACCCTCCTCTTGTAGTTGAGCCTTGATTGCTGTTGGCAGATCTATGGGAGGGATTTACCCAGGCCAATCAGCTGCAAGGATTGGCTGCGACCACTTACCACCAACTTCTGCCCTCTGTGGAGGATCAAAGTAGTCTATAACTGCCCACTGGGTGCACTGGCCCTGGGGTTTCCTGGCCCCACCTGGGCTTTGCTCAGGACTACCCTTCCTGAGCTATAAAGCAATCTGAGAAGGCTGCTACTTGTGCTGGGCTTGGAGATTCCCAGGTGAAGTCAAGCTGTGAATCTAATCTGGCTTCTGCTGGTGCCTGGCCTGGAGCTCACTGAGGCCAGCTGCTGCTTGTTTGATAGGATTTAGGAAGTTGTGCAGAATGAGCCAAGACCTGCCATTCATATGGAAAAGCAGCTTGGCTGGGCCTGTAAGTGGGGTGGGGCAGAGTCTCTGGGCATCGCCAAGGTCGGTCCAACAGTGTTAGCCAGGTTGATGGAGTCTTGAATACGGCACCAGCCTGCCGGTTCTGTGGCTCTGTGCGGGGAGAGCTCAGAAAAGAAACAATGGCCTCTGCTCATTCTGATGCCAGATACTGCAGGCTCTCCCAGTATGGCACTGGTGCCCTTCAAGCTGCCACCCGGCGCTGGGGCTCCGAGGGAGTGAGTCTGAGTAGGTGAGCCTGTGCGTGTGTTCTGTAACAGGAACTATTTTGGCCTCCAGAAGTTTCTTGCACCAACTCAAAACCCTCTGGGTTTTGCAGGCAAACATTGTGGGGACTTTTCTTCCTGGCACTGGAATCCTGGGATGGGGGCCTGGTGTGGGGCTGGGACTCCTCACTCCCAAGATATCCTTCTGGAATTTTTATCCACCACATGTGGCTGAGAGACCAGCCCATTCCACATCTGTGCCCCTCCTACCAGTCTCGATGGTTGTGGTGTCTTTAATTCCGTAGTTGTCAGGCTTCCATTCAGCTCAATTTCTGATGGTTCTGAGTGGTGGTGGTTCTATGTTTTAGTTGTAATTTTGATGTGGTTGTGCAGAGAGGCCATGTCTGCCTACACCGTCATCTCGACCAGAAGCAGCTAATGATTTTAGTCTAAAGGCCTCTTTAGGGAAGGATTTTCTCTCACCTTTTAGAATTGGATGTACTGAAAGAGTTTTGACTACAAATGTTTAATATTCTAACTGCGCAAATTCTATTTACAGAACTTGTAATCCTTGCAGTGTAGAAGTGCTGCCTATGTGACATGTGATTTTGGCCCCTTGAAGCACAGAGATGTATCATAGAAAGTTTCTAGTACCACAGAAATTTTGCCTTCATCTACAAGTCACAGAATTACCATTTACAACTACTTCAAAAATATGGGTTCTTTTTCTTACAATTAATCTGCAAGGAAGTGGTTGCTCGCATGACGGTTCTGCATCTTGAAATATTAGAACCAGTATTTGTATGATTCTTTTTTTCTTCCCCACCTACAAGATTGCCTCTGAGGCACCAACTCTAGGAATCAGTTCCACATTCCAGTCAAAATTAAGGGAAAGGGGGAGGGGCTGCACCAGTCCAAATAAAAACTTTCTAAGATGCATCCTCTATCCAACCCAGAAAGCTTTCACTCATTCCTCACGGGCCAGAGTTCAGTGCTGGGGGCCTGAGGACAGAGTACTTGTCTCTGAGCCTCCACAGTGGGAAATGTCAGTGGAGACGCTAATCGGTATGACCTCTGGGTGGTCAGTCAGCAGGCCACTGAGAGTACAATGTGTAGACCTATGTTCACTGTTAAGGCCTGGGAGTTATATACAGTAACTGTATCTAACATGATGAAAAAATTTTTTAAGTCTCTGGGTTGTCTGCCAAATTCTATCTAAGGAAAAGTCACATTAGATATATTGTATATCTTAAGACTTAATAATTAGTTAACAGGGGCTTTCAAAACTCACCTTGTCCTTAGCCGATAGGTGACACCACGCGGAGGAAGTACAGCAGTGCCGCCCCTTCAGTACGGCTCCTCCTCCCCGTCTAATCACTGACCTAATGCGCGGGGAGTTCACTGCTGTCGTCCAAACCATCGCTCTGGCATTGTCCTCCCTACCCTTTCCAAGGAAGGGAACCAAATGAACTCACAGACTCAAAGGAAAAGGGTTTGGTTTCCCCACGGCATCTGCTGCAAGTAGCGAGTCAGTTGTAATGTCAAAGGCAGCAGTTTGAAAAATCTTAATCTATCCTGTTGTCAGGAGAGTATTAGAATTTTTCCTGCCTATTATTGTGCTCAATGTCATAATCAACGAATTAAATTGCCTCGTGTTACTTTGTCCCTTTAAAGACAAGAATACTAATGAGTTAACACAAACTTATTTGGACCTTTTAAAATCTCCAAATCACACTGAATATAATGAGTTTCTAAGCGGGTCCTGCCTAGACTCTTAACCCTGAAGTGTTTCCTTTCTTTTGAATATTGTATCGGCATTACACAGGGCGCTCTTATTTTGAAGTAGTGCGCTGACCTGGTCCATTCAGGGTGCCTCTTCCAGGGCCATCACTTGGTGCGGTGAAGCGAACGGGACTGGACGCACTAACAGCAGCAGCAGAGTGGTAATGTGCGTGTTACATTGAAACGTTAACACAACAGCACTTGGCTCACCTGAAATTTTTTATTCACAATGTTCACAATTTCAAAATTTTTAACTGAAGAAGTGGAAAAGTCAAAACACGTTAGGTAGCCAGCTACAAAATACCGAAGAAACTATTACCGGTAACTACCATTAAAATGGAAGAATTGTCAGGAGATGCACCCGCTCTCCATTTCCCTTCTTCCTTTCCTTACGTGACAGCAGTGACGACTGTGGAGGGTATTTGAGTCCTTAAAAGAAACCGTCTCTGTGACTGTGTTTTTAGAGTTCCAAACTGAAGGGTTACCAGAGAAGAGACGTGAAACTCGGAGGCCTTGGACCCGACCTTGAGTCCGTCAGAGATAAAGTGAGTGTGATATGCATCCAGGGTTTCTGGGCGTGGATTTGCCCACCTGTCTTTCAGCAAAAATGTATAAAATGCTCCCAGAACCAAGTTCTAATTCAAATGTCTCTCAATAGAGGCGCTTCTGAAATATCACTGGCAATAGAGACGCAGGCATTTCTCTGACTGAAAAATAAAATTACTTAGCCAATGTAGTTCTATGCGCCCACCTTTTAGTGTTGAAGGCCCGCACACAGAAAAGTGGGGCCTGCGCACATGAAAAGAGACGTGTGGGTTATATGCTTGTAGGTCTTTCCTAGTAGAGTCGTCGTGGTAATTTTGAACAGCGGCTACAGAGAAGACACTCAGGGTAAGAGTTTCCTGACCCATGAAAAGTGCATCCACTTTATTCCCTTTCCTCCAGGGAAAGCAGATCTCCATTTAATGTGTTTTAACTGCAGTTGCACTCAAGGCATAAAAAGAGAGTCTAGTTCAAAGTTAGAAGCAAAAATGAAAATAAATTGGGTAAATGCAACAAAGAAGAGGCTGGATGTGATTTAGCCAATGTTAAGGGAACGCTGGGTGGGCTGCCGCAATGTTCCACCTCAGAGAGAGACAGCTTCTAGGAGAAACATCACTTAACCACTTCCCTGCCGTCCCCGTGCTGCTGAGAACGGGCCTGGCGCCCTGAAGGGTGTGCCGCTTTAGACAGAGAGCCCAGTGATCCAGCAGGACCAGTAACTGTGTTTCTCTGAACAGATGCAGAAATTAATACAGCAAAAGGAATATGCAAAACAGGTTATGGAGTACAACATGAGGACACTATCCACTCTGTCAAAAGCACAAACAACAAAAACAGAAAATAAATCCGCCATCTCTCGGCAGAAGGTAAGAAATTCTCACAAACGCAGTTATCTTTTCAATTAGAATTAAAAAGAAACCTTTGTTATCTCACAAGGTCATAACTCCCTCCATGGTTTGTGAACATAGGAGATGTTTTAGCTACAGTTCGTCGCTTACAGATACGTATGTACAAACGATACACACACCTGTGATGCTATGAGGTCAGCCTTTTACTTTTCCTGAAGTTTATTGTGATCTTTATCCATCTACATGTTTTCTTCCAAGTGTAGCTGTCCCAGTTTGTCACACATAAAAACTGAATAATAAGGTGATTCGTTAATGAATCAGGATTGGTAGTTTCTCCTATCGATTTCATTTTCTACCACTGAGTAAGTCTTAAAAGAAAGTTAGTCCTTTCGTACCATTTATGGGACCTACGTCAAAAAAAAGCCCTTCATTGTTTCTCTCAAATTCATTCTCCCATGTTTTTCCTAAGGGGTTTTAATATACAGCTTCGTCTAGCCAAGAAAAATGATTCCATAAAATACAGAATTCTCCCTCTTGGTCAGAGTCCTCCAACTGCAAGTCATGATGTGAGTGAAATACGTCCTCTGGAGACAGGGACCTTTGCAGAGCAGGTCTCTCTCTTGGTCCCAGTGAGGACAAGCAGCACTTTGGTGCCTTTAGGAATTTGTACTTCATGTTCTCACTCACAGATCATCGTATTTTATTTTATTTTATTTTATTTTAATTAATTAATTTTAGAGAGCGGGAAAGGGAGGGAGAAAGAGAGAGAGAGAAATGTCCATGGGCCAAAGAAACATTGACCAGTTGCCTCTTGCATGCTCCCAACTGGGGACCTACCCTGCAACCCAGGCATGTGCCCTGACCAGGAATTGAACTGGTGACCTTTCGGTTCGCAGACCAATGCTCAAACCACTGAGCCGTTCCAGCCAGGGCCAGACCAGCATATTTTTTATTTATTGCCTTTCTTCCTCAGAACTTGAAGACCTCAGTCCACTTGAGTTTCCATGGTGCCACTTTTCTTATTTCCTCCAATCCATTATTTTTTCACAAAGAGATCCAAGCAACAAGTCTACGATTAGAAATCCATATGGAGCCACCTACACGTAACTGAGAAGTCTGGAGTTTTTCTGTTTTGAGGGTATTTTTTTTCCCTCTAGGACCTGAACATACTATCCAGTCCTATCTTAGCCATCAAGAAACTTGTCAAAATATAAAACTGATACAAAGGCAGATTTACAAATCTTCTTTAGTCATCTTATTTTTATTGTGATGCTTTTCAGAGTTGACATCACTCAGAAAAAAAGAATGCTGCCTTTTTTAGTGTCCAGGTTGATATACGTATACTAAAAAGAAGAAAAAGAACAATGTTTAACCTGTGCTAAATGCTTCCTAGATTTCCAAGGGCCTAGGACAGTTGGTGTGATGATGGAGGTGCAGTTTTATATCAACTGCCAAAGTGTTATCTTTGGCCTAAAGCGGTAACAAGTCCTCTTTGGATAGAAAGGTCTGTTAATATTGCCTTATGATAAATTCGGTTCTAATAAGATCAAACACAAGAGAAATCTATTTTCAAAGAGAGAATAAAATTCTGTTTCATAAGGAAAACATTGGAAGGTACAACTGTATATACCATTTTTGGCTCTTTTTCACAGCTAATTCATATGTGGCTAATTTCCTTTGTTTAATTCTAAGTTATACCACTTTACTTGCATTTTCCATTTGATCTCTATTTCAATCCACATCTTAGTACATTATTGTAGCAATAGCCTTCACTTATATTATCAATAAACATTTCCTAAGACTAGGTGGAATTGAAGGAATGCAAGGCTCACTTCCTGTTTCAAATAAAATTCTCTTTATGCCTCCAGGCTTTGGAGTATGCTAAGGCCATCCCCAAGCCCCAGCCTTCAAATCTGACTGGTCACGCGTCTAAGGGCAAGAAAAAACCAACCTACGCTGGGAACGAAGATGCTCTGCCTGAAATCTCGCTGCTGGAAATGCTGCAGAGCAGACACGAGAGGGAGAAACGAGCTGTGGCTGCCTTCAGGGTCCTTCACATTGTCTAGACACACGTGTGGGGACCAGAAAGGCCCCGAGAATGGCCTTGCAGCAGAGAAGCTCCAACCGGCCTCTCCGCAATTGAGAGCGACAAGCTGTTACCACAATCAAACTGCAGCCCCTGTTTGTTTTGCATGGGATTTAAAACACGGGGCCCTATTACACTATGGTGCCGTATTTTACTTTCTAGGAAGAAAATTTTAAATTATTTATTTTCAAATCAGTTAGAATTTGGGGCTAAGAACTAGGGAATAAAGCCTTTGGTCTTCTATTGGATCTTCTGATTTCTTAAACAGTTTCTACCCTCCCTTAGCATAATGAAAACCTGGAAATTACCCAGAAATAAGTTTATCAACTTGCGTTTCTTTTACATTCCTGATAATAAAAACGTGTAAATACTTCAGTTTCTGCTAAAACGAACTCAAATTGGGCTAATCACCAGTATATCCTGAGGTACCATTTCCAAAATATTTCTAAAGTCTTTAAATTTAGCAAAGGTTTTATATATAAAATTAAAAGAAATGAAGATGTGCCTAAAGGTGCCTACTCAAGTAGAACAAATCCCAATGTTGTTCCAACAGAGCATCAAGACACTATTTAGAAATCTTGGGAGTCCAGACACGCCCAGCCCAGGCGACTCAGAGGGCCGCACTTCGTTGGAGCAACTTGCTCTGGCCCCCCAGGCAAGATGGCGGTGTAGGTGAACATGGCTCTCGCGTCCTCCTGTGACCACATCAAAATTACAGCTAAACTACAGAACAAACCATCATTCAGAACCACTTGAAATCCGGCTGAATGTAAGTCCTAAAACTAGGGTTTAAAGAAGCAGCCACATTGAGACTGGTAGGAGGGATGGAGGCCCAAAATAGGCTGGTCCCACACCCACGTGGGGAGGATAAGAATCAGAGGGATATCTTGGCTGTGGAAGTGACCACTGAGGAGCCAGGGGTCCCAGCCCCGCACCAGGCCCCCAGCCCAGGGTTCCAGTGCCAGGAAGAGAGTCCCCATAACTTGTGGCTGTAAAAACTAGCAGGGATTGTGGCTGAGTGAGTCAGAAGCTTCTGGAGTCCCAGGCATTCCTCTTCAGGGGCCTGTGCACAGACTTACTCAGACTCACTCCCTCTGAGCTCCATCACTGGGGCAGCAGCTCGGAAGACAGCCGGGACACACAGGGAAGAACTGGTTTTCTGGCACCAGGGTGAGAGCTGGGGGGACAGCTTTCCCCCAGACAGAAGTGTGGGCAGGCAGGCACCACACCTGAGTCCTAATCTGGCTCGCACTGTCTGCTCCACTGTGGTGATTCCCTGAGACACCTGCCTCACCCAGCTTTCCAGCCCACCAAGCTGTTTCCAGTGGCTTTTTCATACAACTGGCCTCTCTTGCCTCATGCTTCACACTTTCCAAAAAAAAAAAAAGAATCTCTCAAGCAGCATCCGGGCTCAGTGTGCCCCAAAGCTCTTACTAAGTGGCCCCAGGCCTGGCACTAACAGCAGCCAGCCTTGGTTCACAGCTTGGCCTCACCTGGGCCCCTCCAAGCCCAGCGCAAGTAGCAGCCATTGGCAGATCACTCTGTAGCTCATGCTGGTGGCCCTGGGCAGGGCACAGGTGGTGGGTGACCTTGCATCTCCCGTGAGGCCCCAGAGTCAGGGCACCTAGTGGACAGCCTCAGACCATGCTGGATTTCAACCCTACCACCTCCACGAATAGCACACTCACGGGGCAGGCTCAGTGAGCACCAGAGCCCCTGAAGCAAGTCCTGCTCATGGGGCCCACTCCCACGCAGCAGCTCCTCAGTGTAGTTGCAGCTGGTCCTCACCGCCAGCCGGCCTGGGGCCAGTCCCTCCCGGCATCGCCAACGGCACTCAAGGCTCAACTGCGATAGGACAGTGCACACAGCCTGCATGGGGCACACCTGGAGCACCCAGCTTGGGTGCCTGGGGAGGCTGTGCCCCTGAGCCGCAAAGGACATCTGCTACTTACGGCCACTTGACCAAATCCAGTAAATGCAACAGCTCTACCTAATACATAGAAACAAACATAGGGAAGCAGACAAAATGTAGAGATGAAGAAACAGGTCCCAAATGAAAGAACAGAAGAAATCTCCAGAAAAAGAACAATGAAATGGAGGCAAGTAAACCACCAGATACAGAGTTCAAAACAATGGTTATAACTATGCTCAAGAAATTTAGTGAGAACTTGAAGGAAATTAGTGAGAACCTCAACAGCATGAAAAAGGGCATAGAAACTGTAAAAAGAACCGGTCAGAAATGAAGGATTCACTAATCGAAATCAAGAATAATTTTCAGGGTATCAACAATAAAGCAGATGAAGCCAAAAATCAAAGAAAACACCCAATCAGAACAGATTATCTATCTATCTATCTATCTATCTATCTATCTATCTATCTATCTACCTGTCTGTCTATCTATCTATCTATCTATCTATCTATCTATCTATCTATCTGATGTTCAAAAAGGAGCCTCTGGTACGACTTCAATCATGGCAACAGTCGCATCATTGGGGTGCCAGAAGGAGAAGAGAGAGAGCAAAAAATTGAGAACTTATTTGAAAAAATAATGACAGAAAACTTCCCTAACCTGGTGAAGGAAATAGACACACAAGTCCAGAAAACACAGAGAGTCCCAAACAAGATAAACCTGAAGAAACCCACACCAAGACACATCATAATTTAAATGCAAAATGTTAAAGACAAAGAGAATGTTAAAAGCAGCAAGAAAAAAGCAGTTACCTACATGGGAGCTCCCATAAACTGTCAGCTGACTTCACGGAAACTTTGTAGGCCACAGGGATTGGCAATAAATATTCAAAGTGATAAAAAGCAAGAGCCTACAACTGAGATTACTTTACACAACAAGGCTATCATTTAGAATAAAAGAATATATAAAAGCTTCCCAGACAAGAAAAAGCTAATGGAGTTCATCATCACAAAACCAGTATTACATGAAATGTTAAAGAGTCTTTTTTAACAAGAAAATAAAAAAAAAACATGAACAATAAATGGCAATGAATACATATCTATCAACAATTGATCTAAAAAGCAAAATAAACAAACAAGCAGAACAGAACCAGACTAACAGATTCAGAGAACGTTTTGTCAGTTGCCAGATGGGAGGGGGGTTGGGAGGTGGGTGAAAAAGGTGAAGGGATTAAGAAACACAGATTAGTTGAAATTGGTTGTTACAAAATAGTCATGTGGATGTAAAGTGCCGCATAAGGAATATGGTCAATACTATTACAATAACTATGTATAGTGTCAGATGGGTCTGAGATTTGTCTAGATGATTGCTTATTAAATTATTTTATGTCTAATCACTGGGGAGTACACCTGAAACCAATATAATGTTGTACATCAACTATAATTGAAAAATAAAAAATGATTTTAAAAAAGTTACTTACTCCAAGTGTATAAATTTGCTGGGCATCACAAATAAAATATTTTCAAACATGTGCTTTTACACAAAGAAATATTAGGTATGGCAAAGTCATTCCATAGTTTACTGCTGAATGTCAGTATTAATATTTTTACTTTTTAAAATATTTTGAAATTGAATGAACATTACAGAATTCCCAGGTTTTAAAATAAATCTAGATTTTTTTTTTGTTTTGTTTTTACTTGCTTGTATTAGATGGGATTACATCCTTGGATGGCCGTATCCAGAAATGGACAATTTTAACAATAATTTAAGATAGATCTATTTATCTACAGAGGCGGTCTAAGGACTGGCTTTGGAGATTTACTCCTATGTTGTATGCACTTTACATAAGCCATGATGTGGCATAAAAACTGCCTGTACTGCTCTGGCTGGTGTGACTCAGTGGATTGAGTACTGGCCTGTGAACCAAAGGGTGGCAGGTTCAGTTCCCAGTCAGGGCACACACCTGGGTTGCAGGCCAGGTCCCCAGTAGGGGGCTCTCGAGAGGCAACCACACATTAATGTTTCTCTCCCTCTCTAAAAAAATAAATAAATAAATAAATAAAAACTGCGTGTACTTACTTCCTCTTAAAACTAGAAGCAATGAGAATTACAAGTATGGAAAGGTAACAAGTATCTGAAGGTAAACAGAAAACTGACTAATCATGTTTCTGTGGTATTTGGACAATCATATCATACCTGAGGAACTAGTTTAGAGAAATCACAGCTCAAATGGCTCCTGAAATATATTTGTAAAAGAAGAGGAACTGTCAGCACCTATGGTGAAGACTTTTCTAAGAAATGTGCTGTGACATGATTTTTTATGGCCTTAAATTTAAACTTATCGTGGAAGATAAGATAATGACCAGTGACTCTTGCATATTTCTATATTAAAGGGAAAGGGTAAATTTTAATATTTCATTTCTAGGAGAGTATCTTAAAATAATTTAGAGCTTGAAACAGCTTCTCTTGTCCAAGTGCCAGTTTTTCAGCAGAGGAAACGGGGACGAAGAAAGGCTGCAGAGCTCAGTAGCCCGCAGCCTGCCGGTGGCAGTGGGGGCGGCCGGTCCGAGCTCCGGTCTCTCCATGCCGAGGACAGCCCTGTTGAATTATTTCTGTATGGGAAGGAGTAGTTCTTGTTTTATTGTGTGGGCAAGGAGCACGTAGTTGATATGAATTTTAGTTTCAGACTTGAACTTCCATAATGAAGCTCCATATTCAGAAATATGCGTTGCTATGTACCTTATCATATTTTTAATATGTACAACCTGGCAGCTTCATTACTACCCTGACAAAGTTGTAAGAGATGCGTATTAGGCAACTCAGATGTTGACTAATAGAAGAGACGCTATTTCCTTTTTTCCCAGGTTTAAAAACCACCCCGTAATCATTTCTCTGTTGGTCTAAGCGTTGTCAACTCCTTCAGGCATTTTTGCACATACTATCAAGAACTCACGTGTAGTCGAAACAGCTCAAAAAATTCAGTTGAGTGTCAAACAACGTTTCACAGGATCTTTATTCCCAAGGCAAGTCCCTATCATCCGGTCCGTAGGACTCTAGGACATCAAAAATCTTTGTACACAAATATTTAGAGTGACAAACAGCATCTAAAATGACTTTGGCCTATTTGAAGAAATAGGGCCAATTTGTTGAACGCTGGAGGTCAAAATTAAAAAATGGATCAAAACGGGGCTTTGTCTGGCCCCAAGTGACCTCGCAATGATAAGATCCAGCAGGCCGTCACGGAGCTACCGTGACACTAGGTCAGGGAAGAGATTCTGCAAAAACGGAATGACAATGTTTTGCTGCTGCTTTAAAGTAAACTGTACTAATGACGATATTAATCTTTTATAGACTCGTGGATCAGTGATTATTTTTATAGTTGTTCATTTCAGATATTTAAGAAGTAAAAAGAGCCTACCTATTAGAAAACCAGGGACTTCAAACTTGTGTACCATAATGATGGAGGGCCTGTGTTTTACCAGATGTTCTCTGTGCCACTGAAAGACACAGTGCCTGATCTGCCTAATCGCTCTGAACGGGGGTAAATAAGGGACCTTTAAACCACATATTACCTCTTATTAGAGCCTCCTTTCTATGGCATTGTTTCATCTTGAGGTTCTAACAAGAGCGTCCTCTTGGGGCTTTTGTATAAGTAGCTGAGTTTAATGACAGCTGTCCTCATGATATTGTTTTGTGAAGAAAGGAGTCTCTTGGGAGTTATCTAGAAGCCAACTCAAGGAAAGATAATGTTGAGGAACAAATAAAAGGTAAACCTGGCTAAGGCCTCAGTGCCTAATGCTTCTAATTGGGGCCTTATTATTGGTTAATGAATCATTGTCAAAACATCACAGCAAGCATGAGCATGCAGTCTAGTCTACAGTGAGAAAATAACTCTTCATCCCAATAGTTATTATCTGGGAATTGTTTGAAAACACACCGAGCAATTAGAACAACACTAGACCTAATTGAGAACTTTGAGTTGATGGCAAATGGTCTACAATAGCAGACTAGATCAATTCAAGAGGGGTTCTTTTTAATTACTTACTGAAAAATAACAGAAAAATGAATTAAATTAGGAGGATAGTCTGCAGATATCAGGGCAAGTTTAACTAATTCTCTCCAAGATGTGTTTCAAAACATGTATTACCATTATATTAGAAGTAGCACTTGAAAATATAAAGTTCTTAAGGAAAAATCAAGGTTGCTCCCCTATATATACCTTTTTTTAAAGATTCCCTTTACATGTTAGAGTAAGACTCTTGAATGCTGCACTTTCCAGCCAACTCCCAAGCGTTCGCAGCATTGCAGACTCCTCCCTAATGGCTAAGTGTGTTTTCATAACTTCTATTCTTGATGGGTAAGAAGAGAGGCAAAAAGATACATGAATACTGCATTTGCCTCTTTAGTTGTTTTCCCGATGAGGAAAAGATTAAAAACAGTAGCACATATAGTAAAGAGATCAGTGGTTGCTAGGGGTTCAGTGGGAGGGAGGGTGGGATGAATATTTGGAGCAAAGGAGTTATTTAGTGCAGGGAAACTATTCTATGTCACTGGATGTGCACCATTATCTAAAGTACATTTCTCAAAACCTGTAGAATGTACCACATGCAAATGAACCCTAATATGAACTGTAGAATTTAATAATAGTTAATAATACTGTTTATCAATCATTACAGATGTACCACACTAATGCAAAGTAATGATATGGGAAACTGGCAGGTGGTAAGGGGTCATATGGGAACTTTATGTACTGCCCACTTAATTTTTCTGTAAACCAAAGTCTGCTCAGTATATAAATAAATAAAACAACAGAAAGCCAAGTTCTTTAAATAGTGTGGTTTTCATTTATCCATAGTGTCTCATTCCCCCTCTATCCCTGATTATAAGTTGCTATATTGTCAGACAAAATAAAGAAGAAATACATATCCTAGCAAAATTTTAATTGAGACATTTATTCCACTTCTGTAAATATATTGATGTAGGGTCTCAGAGTAGCTAAAAATCGGACACTCAGAATTGTACCCTCACCCCGTTGCCTCCAGACTAAAGTACAGCATTTGTCTCTACTCTTCCTATTCCTTCGCTAAGTGAAATCACACAGTGGTCTCACAAAGGTACTGAGAAAACAAAATTTCCTAAGCAAACATTTGGTCAATGAAAAGCAAAAGGTTTTAGACGGCAGATTTTTTCATTCATTTTAAAATTTTATTCCCTGGCTTTAAAGATTCCTATTCTTCGTGTTTGGTTGCTTAATTTTGACTTAGTGAAATAACTAGAAAGTTGGGGCTTCCTCAAAATGCTAGGAAAATATCACATTGCAAGACGCAAAGTGAACAGACTTTTCAGCTCTTGCCACCTCTCAGCGTGGGGGCTCCGGGTGTTATGAAGAGAGGAAACAGGAAGCTGGCAGTCAGGGTTCATCTCCCTTGCCCCTTTCACTTCCCCTTGCCATGTGCGTAATTAATTTTCAATAAGCTGCGTAAATGGTCTTCTGCTAGCAAATAGTCTAACAGGTTGAGAGGATTACAATGATGTGAGCATTTCGGGCAACTACAGGGTCTGGCAGAAGTAGCCTGCTTGAGGGTGGTCAGGAGGGTAATAATATGGGTGTAATAATTTATAGTTTTAATTTGAACATTAGGTGAACATTTCACCTAAAGTGTCATAAGATGTGTTTGAGTGTGATGTTGTTATGTTACAGAATTACATGCTTATGATTGTAATTAAAAGGGGCGTTATTTGTGCCGGACTCTGTATATTTAGTGAAGCCTTGGAAACTGTCTAATAAGATTTCATAAACATCCTTCTCTGAGCCGACAGCTCAGAGAGACCACCTGACACTGGGGCTGCTGAACGGGCCTCCCAGGGTGCCCTCCGTCACTAGGGTCCCAAACTTCTGCAAGACATATTTAAATAGTAGATATTCTCATGGTGCAAATTTGACAGTGGAGGAAACAACCTTCAGAAATTTAAAATCCAAAAAGCACAGGGGAGAAGGAAGTAGAGGACAGAATGAATATCCAGTGAACAAAAGCAATGTAGGTCTTGACACTAAATAATTTGGGGCACCATTTCCTCCCTGATGGCAGATTTGTCTTCCAAATTAACCCTGACGCTTTCTTTGTCATCCAGACCCCTACCAAAGCCACCATCATGAAGCCGGTTGGCCTTGCCCCGCACACCCACAACCCGCCCCGGGCAGTGATGTCTCTTACCAGTCCCTCCGCTGCCCTGCAATGGGAGCGTTTGAAACAATGCTGATGAAGTCCCTAAATTTGTTGTCTCTCCATAAAATTGATAATCTCCTATCGCACAAACCTCAAGCACCTATTTTTAATGAAATCTTTAGATGGATATCAAAGAACAATTTAGCCATGTCTAATATTTTAATTAGATTATATTCTCAATTTAACCCATTAAACCACATTTGATGATCCCCGTGTTTAGTGTTTAGCCTCAGATGCACGAGGTAATGAATACTGGACCTTTTGATTTAATGAGAACTTTGGCTCTTTCAGTCTGTGCCTCTTTATATACCTTTTATTTTGCTGGCTATAGAATTCCGTTAATTGAAGGAGTCTCTTACCATCACACATTAAGGAGTATAAATTAGCATTCCCATTCAGATTGGAAAATGCAAGCGGGCAGTATCTCTTTGATCTGAGGATTGAGCTGAAGAAGACAGCCGCCCTCTGAAAATGAGCTGATGGCCTTGTTATCAGGGCAAGATGCAGATGCGTCCATGTGCCACAAAACACTTAATGTCCTAATTGATCACCTTCTAATTCTCCGTGTCCTGTCTGCATCATTCTCTTTAGGAGTGTGTGCGCGAGTGTGGCTGCGTGTGTGTTTGTGTTCCTGCAGCTCTGTCTTGCTCTGTCTCTCTGTTCTTTCTGTTTCTTACTCAGAGAATTAGGAACCTAGGCTTCAAATTAATTTGAATCAAGGAAAATGAAGTAGCGTAAGGTCCCTCGCCTTGAAATTTTTAAGACTATCCTGTAAAATTATTCAGGACCTTCCACAAAGATTCTCAAGGATTAACTCTAACTTCCAACGCTCTCAAACTGACGGTGATGCAATTCTCCTGAACCTCGATGAGTTCAGGCACATAAAGAAAATGCTGAGGCGAAAGATCAGCACCCCCTCACTCACAGTAAAAGCCAGAGCAAAATAACATGAAATTCAAAACATGAGATTTCTGGATAAATACAGTAGGCTGAACACACACACACACACACACACACACACACACACACACACATTTCACTTTCTTGGCAAACCACCACAAAAATCACAGTAAAGCATGTTTTTAAGGCATACACATATAAAGACTGAAAGAACAGGAGGAGGGGCAATAGTAACAAAATTTTGAAAACTGGAAAGCAGATAAATGAGTTGTAAAAAAAAAAAAGAGAATGGCAGACTCCAACATTACTAACTTCTAACGTAGCAAAGAGGACAGCCAAGAATCCATCTGACTTACACTGGAGAAGACCTCCAGCTGCTCAGGAATTGATGGTGCCCATTACTTCTAGAAGTGGGGGTGAAGGGAGGTGAGGAGGACTGAATGAGGGACGCCTGCCCCTCCACCACCCTGGGAAGGATTGCGCTCCCCTCTGCAAGGGCAGAACAGCGTGTCTGGAGTGCGGCACCGCTGATGCGATTAGGAGACACAGCACTGAAAACAGCCGAGAGTGAACACGCGTGTTCTAAGTACAGGGATCTCTGCTCCTTTTCTGCCACGTAGCCCCCAAATGTTGGGCCTCCATCTTACAATCAGGAATTTGGAAGATCTTCTCTGGGGAATCTGACCAGGCTAAAAAACAAGACCTAAAACTGCTGACTTCAGAAGTTCTCCAATTAAGGAAGTCAACCCTGTTATCCTACAGTAAAGCTGACAGCCAACGCGTCCCACCAGATAGTCACAGCATCCCGTTAGCCTTCACATTTCTTGTCGCTCATACTGAGACATAAGCAGACAACCATGGATTCCCAGACACCTGAAGAGGTTGGAGAAAACATGATTAAAAATAAGCAGGAGGATAGAGAAATTAAAAGAGATCTTGGGGATTAGAAATATTATAGCAGAAATTTTAAAAACCCAAAGCTTAGAAGATATCACTGAGGAATTCTCCCAGAAAGCTGAGTAAAAAGGTAAAAAGATTAAAAACTTAAAGAATAAACCCAGAAGGTAAAATCCAAATAATGGGAGCTCCATAAAGAAACGTAGAAAAAGACAAATAGAAATCATCAAATAATTACTTTGAGAAATCTTCCCACAACTGAAATAGATGAATTTTCAGACTGAAAGGGCCTATGGAGTATCCGAACAGGGAATTAAAAATAGACCCCCAACCAAGGCGCATAATTGTGAAATTTCAGTATACTGCCTACAAATAGAGCTTTCTACAAGTCTCAGATAAATGAATAAATAAAACAAGACAAAGAATCAAGAATCAAATGGCTATAGACTTTACAACAGCCATTGGAAGTTAAAATTCAATTGAATGATGCCTTCAAACTTACTCAAAAAGATTTTCCACTTAGAATTCTGTACTTAGCCAACTATTAATAAACTATGAGACTAGAACAAAGAAATTTTTAGACAAAGATG
The DNA here is from genome assembly GCA_004026545.1 of Mormoops blainvillei. NCBI lineage: Eukaryota > Metazoa > Chordata > Mammalia > Chiroptera > Mormoopidae > Mormoops > Mormoops blainvillei. The sequence goes on along the minus strand of PVJD01003191.1, from coordinate 144,057 downwards.
ATCTCAAAACATATACCTTTCACACAGCAATCAGGAAACTACAGACATTCTTCACCAAAAGGAAAGGGTAAACGAAGAAAGAGGAAGATAAAAGAAACAATAATAAAATGAAGGGACTCTGGCCCCGGCTGGTGTGGCTCAGTGGATTGAGTGCTGGGCTGCAAACCACAAGGTCGCCTGTTCGATTCCCAGTCAGAGCACAGGCCAAGGCTGTGGGCCAGGTCCCCATTTGGCAGTGTGTGAGAGGAACTGATTGATATATTTCTCACACATCGATGTCTCTCTCCCTCTCTTTCTTCCCTCCTTTCCCCTCTATTAAATAAATAAGTAAAATGAAAGGGCTCCCTGGGATGGAGGAAAGGGAGATGCATTGACAAGAGGATCAAGAATAAAACAGACCAGAGGCTTTGGGAGAGATTTATTCAGGAAAATGAAATGCTAAGAATGCATGAATATCTTGGGGGCAGGGCACAGACAAATGATGAAGAGCTTGGAGTTAAATTAGTCACAGACACATTAAAAATTAAGAATAAAACCAGACAGGTATTAACTCCAAGAAAAACAAAAAGTCTTGCAGAACAAGAAAAGTAATCATAAATGCGTGTCTGGGTTAGCTGAGAGCACAGCCACATCACCATAGTGCGCCCCCAAAATGAGAATATTGTGGAAAGAAGTGGAGCAGGTGCACACGTGCAGTAGGGGCCGCAGAGAGAGAGAACTGAATTTTTACCTTTATAACACAAAGTACTAGGTAATTTCTAAAATCAAAACACCAAAAAGCAGCAATTCAGTGAAATAATTTGGAAACAAAGTAGATGCCAAATAATCAGACACTACTGAACCAGCCGCCTGCGTGAAGACAGCAGGGAAGGGGGCGGGGGACTGCTCCTTTTTAAAAATACCCCTTACAGAACTTTGTGACTCTTTAAACAACGTGTATAAATAAATGATAAAACTCAAATCTTTTAAAATTAAAAATAGCTTATGAATTCAAAGAGAAAAAATAGATGCAAAAGGATCAAAGCAAGAACAAAGTATTCGTTTTCTGCTCTTAGCTTGGAAATTATTCCCACTAGAAACTCAGGATATGGGGTCACCCTTCTGCCCCGTATTCCCACCGCTTTCTACAGTTTATTTCCCATCCATCGCAAGTCAAGCACTGAGGAAGAATAAAGACTATTTAGCCGTTCTTTAACTTCTGGCTAGAATATTGGTAAGTGTACTTAATTATTCCATCGTGTGTAGCCATGGAGGCTAGGGAGAAATTGATGCTCCATATATTCAGATAATCCCTAAGTATGTTATATCAGTCAACATATTTAAACACCTCTTTTGCTTATTCTTATTGAGGAGGTACAGTGTCTTTTTAAACTAAAAAAATTTTTTTAAAGCTTTAAGATGGAAGCTTAACTCCTGAATTTTCCTGGTAGACTCTATATTGGAAACATAAGCAGTTCTTTGTCTTTTAAGAATGTTTCATTGGATTTGAATTCTACTTCCCTCCCTACACAGCATGATGTCTGTCAGGGATGACAGAAACCCTGTTGCAGGGTGTGGCTGGGTTAGGTACCACGGAGCAAAAGGGCGTTCAAACTGAAGCATCCTTGGTGAAACTTTCTGACTCCTATTTCATCCACAACCCACCCATCCTCTTTTAGTCTACACAGTAGGACAATGACAAAAGAGAAAATAAGATGAAGCTATAAAAAAAATTCTTTGGAAAGAGACATAATACCCCTTCTGTAATAACGGCGATGCAGCACAGGACTAATAACACCTCTGAGTTAACCGTGTTGTTACAGTGGTCCTATGAAGTACAGTGCCAAGGACCAAAGTGGTATGTTTCAATCTACATTGTAATTTATTATCTTCCTCTAGCACTTTTCACCCAAGCTCTCACAGTAGGTGCTTTTATATTTCTTATCTCACATCCCTCCCCATTCTTTATTGACTTATAAGCTGACTTATTGACTTATTGACTGATAAGTTTATCAGATGCCAAGTAAGAGAAGTAATAGAGAGTGGCACTTCAGTACTTGTGGTACTTGTTGTTAATTCATTCTGGGACTTGTAACGAGGGCCAAAACTGAGGAGGACCCCACGATGATGCATTTTCTCTTGTGGAGCGGAGTCACAACTCATACAAGTTCTAGCAAGAATGATGAGTCCCTAGCAAGCACCGAGTACTGGAACATTTTTTTTTTCTCATCAAAGTAGGATGCAACATAGGATTTGATGAGTTCTGAAGCCAACGAGTACCAAGGTATGACTGTAATCATCAGCAAAAGTAAGATTAGAATTTTAGTCTCTAAACCAATGACGATGATGCCAAATCTGATTGTGGCTATTCAATATTATAGAGCGTCATAAGAAAAGACTCACAGAATTATTATAATACAATCATGGAGGAAAGGTTATTTGGTGTGCACCCTGGGAGTTCTAAGAGGGAAGAAAAAAATTAAAACTGGAGATACAATAAAGAGAATCTGACTGGAGAGAAAACATGAGAATTGTTTCAGATTTTCATCTTAGTCCTAAATATTTATTGTCGGTCACTTCTCTGACCTCTACAGGTATTAATTCTGTGAGTTACAGAATTAATAGATTGTGTGACATTGGGCAAGTCAGTCTCTCTGACTCTCAGCTGCCTCATCTGTAATTAAAGGAGATAAGGCCAAAGCTTCTAGAATAGAAAAATACAGAGATCTGAAGTAGTTTAGGGAGGTCATCTCGCTCATCCTATTGAGTATTTGAATTTCTTCTAAAGCAGTCCAGCAAGTCAAGGTTATTCAACCTTGGCTCGAAAGAAAACATGGCTTATGGATTCAGTACCTCCTAGAAAGCCAATTTAAGTTTCAGATAGTTCTTAATCAGAAGCTTTTCCATAAATTGACCTAAGATTTTACTAGATTTCCAGCTAATTTTTTATTGTTGACACTATTACAAATGTCCCACATTTCTCACCCAGCTTTGCTTCCCCTCTTTACCACACTTTATCTCCAAAATTGCTGTCCAACGTCCCCTCCTCCACATAATACAATGACAATAACCCCACACATCATGAATTAGTTGTAAGGTGTGATAATTAAAATTGGCTTTTAGTATTAATTCTGCCACTGTCTACTTGATATTGACAAGCTGTTCAGTATGTCTGAATCTTGATTTCTTCACTATAAAATGAAGAACTTAGAGTTTTCCAAATGTCCCTTCCAATACAACTCCTTTCTGGCTACATCTTAGTTCTGAACTCAGTGGAATATCACTTTGTTTTTACTTTCTAGAATAAAGTTGTTGAGGTTTCTTTACTGAAGAATATACTTTTCTCCTTTTTCTTGTGTCCCTTAACCCTTCTAATTGTTTGGGATATATTTATTTAAATTAGAATATGTGATCTGAAATCTTATTCTTAGTGAGTTGATACTTATAGATCCTTTACAATAAAAAGATGATAGAATACTAGGATCTTAAAGGTTAGAAGAAGCCACACAGGATATCCAGCCCAATCTCCCCTAAGGAAGAAATCCACCACAGAGTATCTCTAATGTTTTGCCCTCCAACTTCCGCTCAAACTTTCCTAGTGAAAGGAGCTTAGAGTTTTGCACACTTAGCCTGTTCTATCGATAGAAAACACAGTGCTTGACCTATAAAAGGTATTTAAATGTTGTTCAAAAATCTGCTTTCCTGGAACCACCCATTGGTCCTGGTTCTCCTCCCTTAGCATGGCAAAATAGATATACCGCTTGACACGTAAGAGCTACGCAACCATTCAAACACAACTCCCATAGCTAATCTCCCCTCGCACGCCTCTTCAACGTCTTGCTTCTCCAAGCTAAAAAGCTCACATGTCTTTATTCATTGTTTCCCACACCTTTTACTATCCAGGTTCCTGTACATTGCATGAAATTTAGCTGGTTTACATTCTCTTCAAAATGTGATTCCAAGAATTAACAAATATGATATAAAGTATTTCAATCAACTCATTATTTTTGCACATATATTGAGCTCAATTCAAGAAGATCCAGGAGTCATTGCTTCAACTAAATATGTTTATTGCATGATTCTCTTAGCACCAGAAAGCATACTGTTCGCTCTTTGCCTTCATACCTCTTTATCTCTAGTTGGCAGACACAGCCATACCAACCAGTTCACTAGCTCTTGAAGTGGTGTCATGGATTCCAATTAATCATTTCTTGGTGCCATGATCAGCTTAATACTGGGCTGAATAGTGTGGTGGTCATTTCTGATATTCTTATGTCATGTGAGCGGAAATATTATCAAGAGCCCCTCTCTGAGAATCTGAAATGAAGTCCGTCACAAACAACATTGAGAACAAATATGAGCCATATTATTTGCTACAATTGAGATTACCTATAGGATGACTTTCCCACCTTGGCTATTTTTAGATGTTTTTGCCCCTTCAGAATCAGACCTATGTATTTCTATCTTTAATATGTCATAACGAGCTTGGGTTTGTCAGATCTTCACCACAAAGTGAAAGTGAGTTGAGGCAAAAGGCTGGGCAACTCAGACAAAATACCCCTTCAGCCTATGGAGGCTTTAATCAGTATTGAAGGCCAAAAACAAAAAGTGCAATCATGTTACATTAAATTGAGACTGAACTGTGTCTCTCCTCTACTGTCATCAACCTCCTGTGTATAGGGAAGAAGGAAGGAAGGAAGGAAGGAAGGAAGGAAGGAAGGAAGGAAGGAAGGAAGGAAGGAAGGAAGGGGAAGGAAAATGAAGAGAGCTTAGCTGTTGAATTGCTTGCCAACAATCTCAGGGAACATTGTCTGATGAGCAAACTGCTGCCAGTCACAGCTCTTCCCTTCCCACCTCATCTCACCAGGAACAGTCACAAAGGGAGGACCACGAGGAGCGAGAATGAACATCTTTCTGTGTTTAATGCCCCTAAATCAAAGACACGGACAGCCATTCCCTGAGCTCCAGGATTCATCCTGCCTCCAACCAGGTAGACCTGTACCTATGATAACAAAGCTTCTCACCTGCCTTCCTGCCTTTTCAAAAGGTCATGAAATGTACCTAATGTGCTCCTTTTAGATCCAAAATAAGCCCTGGTATTTTCTTGTGATGACAGAAGAAAGAGATAAATTTCTGATTTGGGGAGTATGTGTTAACCATCTAATCTAATTTTTTAATTTTCTCCCAAAACATAGTATTTCCACTCATTTAAAAATTCCCCCCAAATTCCTTTTAGTGCCTGTTCTTCCTGAGATTGGAAAATTTGAGGGTTTTTTTTTTCCACCTTGCGTAATAGTATCTACCTTCCCTTCCAGGTTACCAGGAACATTCTTATTCAGAAATTACTTTTCTTCCTAAAACCAAGTTTTTTGTCTTATTGTAAAGCATTTGTCAAAAACTCCTGCCTTAAACCAGTACTGTCATTATCTGAACAAGAAGAGAAAGGAGAAATTCGAGCCTAAATTTGCTTTTAATAACACATCTACAAAATCTAAGTAAATGATAAAGGTATTCTTATAAAGTGATAGAGCCAAAATGCCAATCAATGTATTGTTACTAGAAATGAAAGTATGCTGGGCAGAGAGATGAACAAGGAGTCAGAATATATATATATTTGTCCTGCTTTGGCTGTTAGCTAGTCCTGATTTCATGGGTAAATCCTACAATCTTACTAAGCCTCAATTTCCTTAACGATGGAAGGGAAAAATAATTCTTGTTGCCCGTGACTCACAAGATTGTTGATTGATAAAGAGCACTTTGGAAAATCCAAACGGTTATACAATGCTTATGTTTTTCAAGTAACAGCTTTGCCTCCTAAATGATGCTGAATGGATAAAGGTCTCAGTCTGAAATTTATCTTTGTTTAAAATAATGTTTTCCTGAACAAACCTACTGTTAAAAAAAACCCCAAAAACCTACTCCTACATTCATGGAATCATAGAACATAAGTCTAGAAAGACCTTCAGGATTTACTGTCTTCATAGAGAAACGAGGAACCAAAAAAAAAAAAAAAGATGAAATGTAATGCAGACTCACACAGCTGTTGTGTGTGCACAGGCATACCTCATTTTATTGCGCTTCACAGTTGTTGGGATTTGACAAACCGAAGGCAATACCCTCCACAGGCAAAAGGATTAGCATTGGCTTTACTGGGATACTCATTTGGTTTCAATGATCTGGAACCCGACCGCTCTACCTTCCAGGTGCCTGTCATTTTTATTCCTTATCAGAACCCGCCGGCCAGGACTCCACCTAGCCACTCTTACTCTTTCCCAGCCTTGCTGGGCTCACTCGCCCAAATACACAACCAGAGTGAAAGGAAGATCGGAAGCCGAGAGGTCGCCTCTGGCCCGACCGCTGTGCTTGATAAGTGTACTGGGTATTCAGTGTCATCACGTAATTCGTTAGTATAATTTCAAACTCCAAATATTAAGAGAGCTCTGTCTCTGCAGCATGTCAAAATAAAAAAAAAATTATTTGCCGTGACCTTTTCCATGTAGGTGGAGCGCAAGATTATTAAACGATTAAAAACGCAAAACTCGGGGTTGGGGAGACGGGATCTGTCAAGAAAGGCCAAGAGTTAGCGACGCCCAGCCGGAGGGGAAAGGAAACCGCCTGGGGCAGAGGGAAGGGGCGTGCATAGGTCGGACGCAGTAACAAACGGTTCCCAGAAACTTGTGTTCGTTCCTAGTTTTGCCCGCGAGCCCTTTATTAACTAAAGAGACTACAAACCCCGGAGGAGAATAGACCTTCCTGGGCAAAGGGAGAGGGGCCACGTGCAGGGCGCATCGGACTCCTGCTCCACCTCAATAGGTGCACTCAGAAGGGGACTACTCGTCCCCTTTAGCCTTAGTCTTGCTGAAATTCCGCATTTCCTTAAAATGCAATGAGAACGAGCATTTTCACACACAACCCAAGGAACACTCACTTAAAATGTCAGTAAGCCGTGGGACGTGGTACAGTTGCGGGACAGGCGCACAGCCTGGTCGAGAAGCAGAATTTGCTCGAGGGATTTTTCCTGCCCAAGCTTCTCTCCGCGCGCAGGCGCCGCTCCGCAGGGGGCCGAGACGCATGGGGGGAGGAGGGGCTGTAAGGGCTCCAGTGGCGGGGACCACAAGCTCGGGGAGGGTGCCAGGGGGCAGAACAGCCACCTCTTCAATGGGACCGTGACGTGAAAGGACGGAAGTGCCGCTCCGAGGAGGGAGTCGCTTTAGTATTTGAGTTAGAGACGGGGTTGGAGGGGACCAGCGTTAGAGGTCAGTGGCCAGCAGGGCGCCGGTCAGTCGGCAGCGGACGAGTTCAGGATCAGGTCGTGGCTTCGCCTGGTTCCCCGCAGACCGGAGGCCCAGATCCGGCCCCTTACCTGCGGCCCACCGGTCTATCCGAGGAAGAGCCCAGTGACCCGGTGGAGAGGCCGCGGAACCTGGGCCACGGAGCTGGGGACAGGTGGCTGAGAGTTGAGGGCCCGAGGGATCTGCGATCTCCGCGGAGAAATCGTCCCCACCGCACTGGAAAGCCGAGAGCCCGCGTTGTGTTCTGACCGCTGATGACGCGGGGAAGAGCTGCCCCAGCGCACAAGCAGCCCTGCGGGGACTCACGGGGGCCGGGGGACCGGGAAGCCGAGCCGTGGTCGCGCCGGTTCAGCACAGGTTGGAGGGCAGACGGGCGTTCGGCTTGTCTTCCACGATCCGATCTCCGAAGCCCGCCCGAATTTTCAGGTCCGGGAGGGAACGGCGCCCGCCCCACGCTGTCCTCCCCGTCGCCCCCAGCCTGGCTGCTCAGAGCACTTGCGCCTCCGAGCCGAGTTCCCCCTCGTCCCCAATGTCCACCTCGTCCTCCGGCTCGGTCAGCACAAAGGGGCCGGCGGGCAGACCCAGCCGAGCCTCGGCGGGTGCGGCTGCGGGGCCGCTGGGGCTGCCCCCAGGGCTCTCGGGCGCTTCGGGCGCTTTGGGCTCATCTTGACTTTTCCTCAGCTGCTTTTTGTGCTTCATCCGCCGGTTCTGGAACCACGTTTTCACCTGATTTCAGGGAGAAAAACATAAAACCACGTCATTCCTTCAGACCCACAGTTGCTGACCTAAGATCTAAGCGATTGCTAGGGTTTAGGAAAATAAACCACAATTCATTGACGAATTGTTCCAAGAACTGTGACAGTCTTACCTTGGGTTAAGTCACACTGGAACTGCTCACAAGTTACCTTCTTAGGTTGCAAGAGAATCAACCTAAGGCTCCAGAAGTAATTGTCCCAACATAACGATGAGGATCCAAATAATGTGATTAGTAAATACTAGTCCTGTTATTAATTAGAATTACTAATAGTGAGTGCTGCGTGGGTGTCTCCTGTGCATTCAGCAGAACATAGTGCCTCTGGTTATGACATCTAAATACCGTGTCCAGCAAGACTCCTGGACAGGCAGATGAGAATCTAACTTGCTGGTTCTCATCAGAGAAAATCACTGGGGCCCAGCAGGGCTAATGGTTTCACAGCAAGGTGGGTTTCCAGGTGCATAAAAGATCAGACAGGGAGTGGAGAAAGGATTTTTGAGGCATCACAGCATCTGGAGGAAGATAAACGGTTCTTCCACTCAGGACAGGGCAATAAGGAGAAGTTTAAATTATAATGGGGGTGCAGGGGCGATATAGATACGAAGGCTTGTAGCTGTGAGAGATTAAAATAAGAAGACAAAAATCTCCTTGCGTGGGCTTCTCTCAGGACAAGAACCCATCTGTTCTCATTCTGTGTCTGACACCAGTTACTGCCCTGACGGAAGAGAAGTGGGGAAGCCGCTGAAACGACAGCTCTCCAAGGGCGAACCATGGTCAGAATCACGCGAGGAGCTTTTCCTCCACGTCCAGAGACCGCTGGAGAGAGTTTGCTTTGGTAAGTCTGACATGAGGTTGGAAGTGGCTGTACTTGGCTAAGGATTTTTGGAGACGCCTAGGATCAAGGGGAGCGGGGTCGTTCAAGATCTCTACATGGGTCCAGAAGGGGGGAGGAGCGGAGAGGAGCCAGAGCAGAGATGGGGACTCCCTGTGGTCGGGCCCACCTGGGTCTCAGACAGGCTGAGGGCCGTGGCCAGCTCCACCCGCTCTGGCGTGGACAGGTAGCGCTGGATCTCGAATCTCTTCTCCAGGCCAGACAGCTGCGAGTCCGAGAACACGGTGCGCGCTTTGCGGCGGCGGCAGTGCTTTCCCGGCAGCTCCGCGTGCGGGGCGTGCGGGAACAGCGCCGGGACCGGCACCCCTGCGGAGAGAAAAGCAGCCGCGTGGGCAGAGCCCACCACGCACCCGCAGGCCCCGCTCCACTCCCCGCCTCTCTCCCCGGCACCCCGCTCAGCCTCCTGTCGCCACCAGTCCCCTCCTCGCCCCAAAGCCTCCGAAGCCTTTCTGCTGGGAATCGCTTGGCATGGGGATCGCAAGAACACCGCTTGGGGATCTTTAGCTGGAAGTCATCTAGAAATGCAAACAATAAATAGCAGGAAGAACTGAAAAAGAAAATTATAAGCTGGTGAGAATATGGAGAAAGGGGAACAAACCCTTTTGCACTGTTGGTGGGAATGCAGACTGGTGCAGCCGCTGTGGAAAGCAGTATGGAGAGGCCCCCCAATATTTAAAATGGAGCTACTTTTTGACCCAGCAATCCCATTTCTGGAAATATATCCGAAGGAACCCCAAACACTAATTCGAAAGAACATTAAGCACCCTTATGTTCATTGCAGCGTTATTTACAATCGCCAAGGTATGGAAGCAGCCCAAGTGTCCATCAATAGATGAGTGGATAAAACAACTATGGGACATTTACACAATGGGATTCTACTTGGCTGTAAAGAAGAAGAAAATTTTACCGTTTGCAACAGTGTGGATGGACCTGGAGAACAATATACTAAGTGAAATAAGCCAGTCAGAGAAAGAAAAACACCATATGATTTCACTCATATGTGGAATCTAACAACAAACTGAACAAGCAAAACAGAGATAGACTCATAGATAGAGCGGATGACAGCTAGTTGGGCTGGAGGTTAGGGGGTGGAGGGATTGAGCAACAAGGAAAAAGGACTCATGGGCTTGGACAGCAGTGTGTGGTGATTGTTTGGGGGAGGGGGTTTAAGGGGACTAAATGGTAATAGGAAAAATACAATGAAGATTAAATTTTTTTAAATTATAAAATAACTCCGGAGGACTTTTAAAAATATCTTCCCGGAGAGACTTTCGATGCGTCTTCCAGCGTCCAGTCCTCTGTTGTGTCTCTTGAAGTTTTCTTGCCAGCTTTGCACAGTCCAGGAGCTGTCTCCTCCCGGCCGCCCCCAACCCGCCCTGCAATCCTTCCAGACCCCTGCTCCCCTGGTGACACTCAGTGTGGTTCTGAGGCTAGGAGAATCGTGGACGTGATCTTGCCTCCTAAACTCACTAAAAACACCTTCCTGTTTCCTGAGCAGCCCTCATTTTCCTGCCTGCAGCCCAAGGGAACAGAGCAAAACTCTCATCCGGAGAGTCTCGGAGCGGGGAGAGAGGGGCAGTTCTTGCCCCTCGCCTTCCCTTCTCAGATTCTGGGGAATGCTGGGGACCCTGCTCTTGAATCTGCTCCGCACTGGTTTTGTCGTCTCCGGCGACCTCAGGCAGGACCGAAATGCTTTACCCCCGCGGATCCGGAAGACTATCTAACAGCAGGAACAACAAAGTCTTTCCCCACCTTCGCGGGCTTCACTGTGTCAGAGAGGCACCAAGCAGGCAAACTGGCCCAGATATCAATACTGGCCAATTCAGGGAAAAACGAACAGCAGAAAACAGGTAGTCCTGGTGTCAGGGGCTTCGGCCATTGCTATCTGAGAGGAACATGGGTAAGGCCGGCCAGTGCTGAAGCCAAAGCCGAAATTTGGACTTCGAAGTAGGCTTTGTTATTGCCCTTCCAACCCAGGGTCCCCGTGTCTGGGGGTTTCCGCTTCACAAACAGTTTTAGCTTTTGTTGTGGGTTCCAGCGCCCACACTTCACAAGCTGTCTCCTGTCTTTCCGCAGCCCGCGCTGGGACCAGGGTTGTTTTTGCGACTGCTCTCCTCACTTGGACTCAATGAATTCTATTCCGGCTGGAATGAAAACGCCGGAGAGAAAGTACGAACGTGACCTTTCAGAGAGAGGTGGCGAAAATCTGGGTATTTCCCAACGTCTCCCTAGTTGCACCACCTAGACTCTCACTCCATGCCTTGTCGGGCAAAGCAAAATACTTCGGTGCGGGGCTCCACCGATGCCAGCAACCGGGGCAGGGAGGGAAGCTGAGCCTGAGATTGTGAGTTAAATGCTGGAGGTTGGGAATAATGAGAGTCAAAGAGGAGCCACATCCCTCCCTCTTTTTTTCCTAACCCTTTCTCCCTTATTCGGGCCAACCCAAACCTTCAGTCCTCAGGATACCCCAAACTCTCTTTCACTTCTAAGCCTCCACAGTGTGGGTGGCGAACGCTCAGCATCTGGGAGGAGGAAGCTGGCCCCGCTGGGGTCTACTGAGTTCTCTGAATTGCGAAGTTGACTGTTGCTGTGCGGGGTGGAGTGATCAGGGGTCTACCTCAGAGCAAGCAGGGACTGAGAACTGGGACTGACAGCCCGGCCAAAGTGGCCAGAAAAACCACAAGGAAGGAGGCTGGGCACGGCCCACCCAGAATATTGTCAAAACCCCCAGCCACCTCTTGGCTAGGCATGTTTCTTGCACTGTAAAAAGTACAGTGACCACGAGCTATCCCCATGGGTTGGCATGCCTCAGGGAGCCCTGCGTGCTCTCACCCACATCCCATACCCCACCTTCTACTGTTACTCAGGGAAGGCGGCCGACAAGCCAGGCTGCACCAGCTCTGGCCTTGTCCGGGCTCCATCCAGGTGTAGGGCCTGCGCTGGGAGACCTGCGCTCTAGCTCCCCAAAGCTTGAAGCCCCTGCTACTTACCCGAAGTGGTGAGGAAGTAAGGGTGGTGGTGGTCTCCCTTATGCAGAGGGTGATGGGGATGAGGAGCCAGGAGGGTGGGTGTGGGCATGAGGGGGTAGCCATAGTCTAGCAGAGGGACCCGGGAGGCCAGAGAGCTGGCAAAATGGTCGGGGGCCACCTCCCTTAGTGGCTTGGGCTTGTGCAGCAGGATGTCCTCAATGAAGAAGGACGTGGGCCTCTGAGAAGATGCCGGGTGTAGAGGGGAGGTGAAGTTGAGATTCATCGTGAGCCGAGCGCCTGACACGGGGCGAGAGCAGAGGAAGAGGTATAGGAAGCCGGCGGCGTCTCCCCAAGCCTGGTCGAGAGGCGAGAGCTCAGGGCCGACCGCCACCCAGCGAGGCTCGGATCCCCGCGGCTCTCTCCCCGGCCTGGGCTACCCCGGACGCTGGAGAGGCGAGAAGACTAGCTCCGGGGTAGCTTGGGTCTAAGTGGAGGAGAATTGGCAGCTTGGAGAGGGGAGCCGGGAGAGCCAATGGCAAGGCTGCCAGCCCCGGAGGGGAGGGTGCGGTGGGCTCTGGGCGGGGCGGGAGCTGTCCGCGGTGCTGAATCCGACCGGCCAGGCCCGGGAGCGCGGAGTGGACGGCGTTCTTGCTCCTACCAGAATTCTGGACGTCAGTGGCTGCCCCTCCACTGCAGGAGCTGCTTTGCTCCCAGCGGTTTTTAAAGGAAGCTAAAAATAAAAAAGTTTCTGTCCTCGGACAAACCCCTTTTTGGAGAGCAGAAGTCATTTAAAGGGCCCAAAGCAGTAGGGATAAGGTACTTATTTTGGCAGGGGTCTGGTTTTTTAAACTTTGGGAAAATGATAGCGAAGGAGAGGGGGGAAAGTGAGGAGAAAGGGAGCCCACGCCTGCCAGACCCAACTCACGTTGATGGCTGAGGGATGACTAATTGTCGAGGTAGATAAATAAAATGATGATCATAACATCCTTTACCTCAGTTATAGAGGGTGGTGTGAGGGAAGTGATACCTACATTAGCCAAGTAATGTGCTCTGTGCAGGTATGTCCAGGGCTGCCTCTTGATGCCAGTCTCCACCTTCTCTTATATTCTCATCACCTCCTCCTCGTTCCGCTCACAGGGCTTACTGTTTCTCCTCTAATAACCCCTTAAACCCTAGCCCCCTCCATACACATAATTGTCTCCCATTCCCTTTTCCAGCCTTTCCTTTCATTTACCTCCCTTCCAACCTTTTCCCCCTGTTTGTCTTTTTCTAATCTGTCACATTTATTTCCCTTGAGTCAATTTGCTAAAATTAAGGTGATCATCTACAGCACAGCAGGGGTAACTTTGGCTTGCATCTCCAAAAATTGCTCTAATTATTGGTGTTAAACTCAGGGAAATTAAAAGAAGCCACTTCTCTTCCATCTCCCCATTTTTAAGCTCTAATTTGTTGAAATCTAGTTGTCATCACAATTCCAATCACTACTGCTAATAGTAAAAGTGTTTTAATAGAGACTGAGTCCTCACAACCCATGCTATTAGATAATTAGAGGAGGTGTTAGAAAGCCAAGTGCTAATCCTTGGGCGCATGGGTAGAATTTTCATCTGATCTAGCAGGTAAAACAAATTAATTACCAGAATCAATTAGGCCCCAAACTGCAGTGCTGCAGGAGGTGGGAGCACTGTGTTCCATATGGATGAACTGGTAAAAATGGTAAACAGAGGAGGAGACTGAGAGGAAGGAGGCAGAAGGGGAAATAACTTAAAAAAAAAAAAGATCTTGGCAAGTAGGCATCTAAACCAAGTCAGAATGCTTTGTCCTGGAGTCTGAAATGTGGCTTTTATTTTAAGTTTATAATGGTAAAAACTGAAGACCTGCAGCAGGCTCCTGAGAGGGGTCCGCGGAGAGAGGAGCTAGTAGACTTCCAGGGGTCATTCCTTCGTCCTTAGCCCGGGTGACGAGGCCCCCGGAGGGTGGCAGTCCGCGCTGTACTACATCCACCACCTCCCAGTGAGAGCCCCCGGTGAGTGGAAACCAAGCCATTCTGTCTCCTAAGATCCTAAAGGCTGAGTGGCTATCGAGGACGTGGCAGGTATACAGCCAGACACTGGCCTCAGTAAAGAGCCTTCCTGCGCTTGCTCACGTCCCCTTTTCTACCACTACACGACGGAGAGCAAATTTGCACTCAGCCTCGGGGATGAGATTTCAACTTCACTATGGGGTGGGGCTCACTTCTGCCTCAGAAATAGAAATGAAAAGATTATTGAGTGCCTCTTTGGGAGCAAGAGCATGCTTTAGGGTGACAGCTACCTTTGCCCCACGGCACTGCAAACCCTTTCTCGGAATTTAACCTTGCGCATTTCTCAGTGTTTGCAGGATCCAAGGAGGGAAGAGAAGGAAGTAGACCACCTGCGGGGGCCCTAACCCATCACCCTTATTCTGCAGACTCTGGACTCAGCTCCTCATTCTCCCCCAAAGCTAAGGCTATTTTCAGGGCCCTGCTGCCTGGCCTAGATGTGTGGGGGGGCCGACCCCTCATGCTCCCCTTTCTGAGTTCTGCTTATTCTAGGATTCGCTTTCCCGCCTTCTGTAACCCAGTACCACCCAATCCCTAAGACCTAAGAAGTGAGAAATGGAGGGAGACAACCGGGTAGCTATGGGAAGAGACAGGGCCTCTGGGATTGCAGGAGTTTAACTGCCCCTCCCCCTTCTCTTTCCGCTTTCAGTGATGCTGGGAAACAAAGCTGCAAGACTGAGAAAGTAGACGGCCACCAGTGCCAAAGCAGGCCCCTGGAGGAAGAGAGGTGAGAATAGGGGATCTGAAGTGGAGGCAGAGATAGAGTTTCCTCAGTCACCACAGTCAACACCCTGTGCCATGGGGGAGGCCCCCTTCTCCTGGGCTCTCAGTAATCACAGCTCGGGCCTGCCATGGGACTGTGTCCGGCACTCAAATGGACAGGTCGTGCAGGCAGGTCTTGCCCTGGAAAAGTCCCTACGGGGTTGGGCTTCACATTCTTCTTCAGCTGTGGCCCAGGGCCCAGGCCCTCAGGAAAATCCAGAGGTCAGAAAGCTGAAAGTGTCTCTACAGTGATGTGGCCACTGAGCACAACCCGGCCCCGAAGCCCCGTGGTTAACAGGACCCAGCCCCTGCCTTCCGTCAGGGCTCAGGCTGCCATCCTACATCTCCGGTGGGTGCCTCCAGCCCCCTTTTGAGATTCAGTCCCTTTTTGTCCTAGGGTTTGGAGGAAGAGGCATTCCGGAGCCCTCAAGCCTCCCTCTGCCCAACCCCCTTAGGCCCTCAGGGTAAGAGGTAAATGTTATAATTTTAGACAGCTTGTAAACAGTTTGCTCCTTAAAAGCAGAAATGTTTCATCGCCTGGATTACCTGTAAAGTCTAGACCAGCACTGTCCAAAAAAGGTGAGAGATATAGGTAATTTTACATTTTCTACTAGTCACATTTAAAAAGGAAGAAGAAACAGATGAAATATTAATATATTTCATTTAACCCCAATATATTAAAATATTATTTAACATGTAATCAATGTAAATATTATTAATGGGATTTTTAGCATTCTTTTTCATACTAAATCTCCAAAATCCAGTGTGTATTTCACATTTATTGCACACCTCAACTGAGACTAACTGTATTTCAAGTGATCAGTAGCCATATATGGCTGGTGGTTCCCGGCTGGACAGCTAGTGAACATGGCTAGTTAACTGCAATAACCCGTTTTACCCCTCATCAATGCAGGTAGACATAAACAGAGAAAATGGAAAACAGTTTCTGAAGCCAGGCAAGCACGTTCTCAAAACTTGCCCTTCATCCGTCCATTATATGTGATTCTTGTGAGCACTTATTGAGCACCTACCGCACACCAGGCTGCTCGCCGCACACCTTCCCAGCCACAGGAGATTCCGTGAACACACTCGCATTACATTTATTTTCAATTCTCATTTGACTAAAATCTGTCACCAGAGGCAACAGGCTGTAGCTGACACATAAAACCAGATTCTGAACACTGCCCTGAGTGGAAAAAAGAAAAAGATCAAATGAATCCTCCCCTCCTCAATCTGCAAGACATCATACAGTTCCTGTTTATGGTTTCAGCAGAAGAATTATTAATTTAAAGAGAAAAAAATATGTTTTTCAGGGAGCAAATAATTAAACAATCCTACTCCCTTTCATGTCAATCTCATCTAAAGCTGTCATCTGAACTGGGCCTTAGTTTGCCGAAAAGATAGCCCTATTGATGATCAAAGGGAAAGACTGGTTCCATTAGCCAAGTTGCCTATACTGTGGTCTTCAAAATAAAGGAAGAAATGTATTTTAGAAGGATCTGAGTAACACACTTTACTCATAACACTTTGTATTATATTGCTTGTTGTCTGTTTCAACTTACCCTCTATCTGGGTATTTTATTTTAAGCATTGCCAAAGTGGATGACACGTCTAGCGAAGGCGCTGGAGTCACCGAATGCTCCCTGTAAATGCATCTCCTTTTACAGTGGAAAGTAGGCTGTGAACTCATGTGAGAACACATTCAAGGACAGGATACTTAACTCACAGTGTTCCTCACATCAGGAGGACTAAACCCATCCAGTTTGCTCATTCAGGACTGGGCCAGTCTTTAAGGGCAAACGTTCTCATTTCTTTCCTCTCTTGAAGTTTTCTGTACTGCCTTTGGCATCTCAATTCAAAACATGCTTTGTGAAGTTTATGATGGAAAGAAACTCCTTAAGGGAATTAAAGGTTTGAAATATGAAAAGTCATATATCATCATTTCTTAATCCTCTAAGAGGTATGTAGTAGAATGAGAATGATCTGTAAATCAGTTTCTTCTTAGAATTTCCCCATTTTCCTCATCAAGTCCCACAAGAGTGGCCAAATATATTACCAGGAAAAAAAACAATAAGCTAATACAAATGCCTTTTAAATATTCTTTTCTTCATTCTAAATCACCCAAATTCTATTATCAGCGTTAAAATTTAGCACCTAATGACACAATTTACTTCAAATAGTAATAACAAACTAGCATGCATATAGTTTAGAAAATAAAGAAGCATGAATTGCTACCACTATGGACTGTGGATTACTGATGTTAGAGATCATAAGGCCCTTACAAACTTTAGTTTTAGGCATAGAGTTGGGCTTGTAAACATTCCCCAAAATGACCTCATGCTGGAACTAATTTTTTTTGGTATGTTTTTGTTAAAATGCTGGGTCATTTATATTTTGTTTGAAAGTACTGTTTGTGAAGCCACATTGATTTTTATTCTTCTAACTCTCATTTATAAGGCAATGAAGTTTGTGGGCCAAAAATATAAATAAATAGTGGAAGGCACAGATGCTGCCACGCACTATGAGAGGGTAATATAATACTTTGTCTTAAGATGACCAAGATGGTAGCTAATCTTAAAAGGAAGCAAGAGAGAAAATATTGAAAAAAATTTATGACATAAAACAGGCAAAGCCATTCTGTGTATAACATAAAAACCTGAAAACCATAGAAGAAAAATATTCATAAAATGAACTATATTATTTAAAAAAAAACTCTTTATGACAAAAACTATCATAAGCAAAGAAAAAGAAGACAGACAACTAACTGGGAGAAAATATATGCAACTCATATACCAGACATGGAAATAATCTGTTATATATAAAAAGTCACTACAAATCAATAAGGAAAAAGATCAAAGCGCAATTTAAAAATGGGCAAAGGATAGAAAAAAAAGTTCACAAAAGAGAAAATATAAGTGGCTGTTAGATATTTTTTAAATGCTAATAATAATACTAACAATAAGACTAATAAAAATTTAACTACACTGAGACAGCATTAGTAACTACTAAATTAAATTTTAATCTAATTAATTTAAAATTCACTCTGTTAGCAAAGGCATGGGGGAAAGAATCACTCTCACACATTAGTGCAAAAAATGCAAATTTATACAATCAACACAAAGAACAATGTGATAATGTATATCAAAATTACAAATGCACATCGACATTTATCCAATAGATATGATTGGCACATCATAGCTAAATTATTCAAACACTGATTGAAAGACTCTCTTAGAGGCCCTGGCTGGTGTGGCTCAGTGGATTGAGCACTGGCCTGCAAACTGAAAATTTGCTGGTTCAATTCCCACTCCGGGCACATATCTGGGTTGAGGGCCAGGTCCCCAGTTGGGGGTGTGTGAGAGGCGACCAGTTGAAAGAAGCTCTTAGATGCATTGTTAAGTGAAAAAAACCATGTAAAAAATGTTAACATTTGTTTCAAAGGGGAGACGAGGATAAAACTAAACAAATTTGATCATACATGCTATACATATGTGTGGAGGGATATGTGAGAAACTCACAGCATTTGTTGATTTTAGGGACTGAGGCGCTAGGTACTTGGTGGAAGGAGGCTTGTCCCTATGTGTGCTTTTGTACTTCTTAAGTGAAAATCATATGAATGTAATATTTATTCAAAAGTAAATATTAAGCCCTGACTGGTGCAGCTCAGTTGGTTGGTCATTGTCTCACAAAGTGAAAGATCGCCAGTTTGATTCCCCATCAGAGCATAGGCCTGGGTTACTGGTTCAGCCCCAGTCAGGGCTCATATGAGAGAAAAACGATTGATGTTTCTCTCTCACATCAATGTTTCTCTCCCTCTCTTTGTCCCTCACTTCCCCTCCCTCTAAAAATAAATTAATAAAATCTTTTAAAATAAATAAATATTAACATTAAAACATACAGGAAAAAAGAGCTATTTTCCTTTAACCCAAAAATATCCAAACCACAATTCACTACATTTTTTTTATTGTGATTTTAGTTTTTCTCCATAAGTTATTGGATCCAAATTAGTACAGAGTTTTGTTTAATTGACATTTGCCTATGAGAGACATTAAACTTTTATTCCTTAGCAAAGGTCCTGCAACTCTTTACTTTCATATTACATGTGATTTCAAAAAGTTAATCACATACACACACATGCCATTCCCATCTAGAAATAAGGGGAAATATTTACTTAATCACTTAAAGAAAGGTCTATGAAGAATGCATTTTTATATTATTTAAATGATGGCATTACAGATATTGAGGGGGATATCTTGCATTTATGACACACATTATAGCCTTGGCTGGGTAGTTCAGTTGGTTACAGCATAGTCCGGATATGCCAAGGTTGTGGATTCAGTTCCCGGTCAGGGCACATGCAAGAATCAACTGATGAATACATCAATAACTGGAACAACAAATCAATCTCTCTTCTCGTTCTCTCTCTCTCTGCCCTTCCCTCTCTCTCAAATCAATAAATTTAAAAAAATTTATAGTACACATTATATTTTTTGCTCTGCCTTCTAATTTGAATATCACTACTCTTCCTTTTTATAAAGAAATAAAAGATCACAGATAAAGCCATGAGCTCAAGATCACTCAGGCCGGGATATGAACTCAGGTTTACCTGACTCAAGAGTCCATACTCTGTTCTTTCTGACCACATTATCTTTGAAAAATAAATAAGTAAAGTAATAATAGATGCTCTTGTTTCTCATCTAAAATGGAGTTGGAACTGTAGTCCTTGCTTTAAGATGTCAGTGTCCTCAATTCTTATCAGAGCGTTAATAAATTCACACCATGGCCCACAATAACTAGAACCGAAAACACCAGAAAGGATGCCTTAAGATTTTAACTCTGGAATAGAAATACACACACACTTACCAGCATCACTTCAAGGTGGTAAGGGCAGTGCACACTACCAGTGGTGAACAGGATAGAGCTTGGAGTCAAAGTACTGAGGCTTAGAGAGTTGGCTCTAGCACCACTCCATACTAGCTGTGTGATCGTGCAAACTTGGCTTGACCCCTCCAGGTCCTGCTGTCCTCACTTGTAAGATGGGCATAATAATAGCACTTAGCTCATAGGACAGTCTGGGGAGTAATTAAGGTCATGTATGCACCTTAAACATACATAATGTTATATGTCAATTATATGTCGGTCTGTAAAAAGGTAATATCCTATGTGTGAAACATTTTGCTCGGCACCTGGCACACAGCCAGTGCTCACTTATGTAGCTCTGCCGCTGTTGCTGCTGGCCTGACTAACTCATAGAAGCAACCCCAGATGATTAATGCTGGGGCCTCCGGCCACCGCGAACAAAGAGAAAGGGAGGGTGGGGGAGGGGTGTATTGGGAAGGAGGTGGCGAGTACTAGGGAGTAACCCCCTGGTACGGGTGCAGAATCTCTGTTTAGTCCTTGAAGATAATTTTAAGAAAGATGACATCTTCCTATTGGATGGCTGCACTATTCAGGTTCCTACTTTCCCCCAGCGAGAGTTTGAAAACATTAAATTAGAAAATGCTTTAAAATCAGCACCAAGGCTATTTTCTTCTGGCAGGGTGTGGGGGGAACCAGCAGGCAAAGAGCACTTGTTGAGTGTCTACCGGGGACCCTAACTTTGCTAGGCCGGGCAGGTAGTTTGGAGAGATAGGGTAGAAAAGTGCAGGGAACAAAGAAATGTAGGAAAAGTATGAGCCTTTATCTGCTTCAAATACACACTCACATACACGTCTCTAAGTACACGCAACCAAAAACATGCAAACCAAAAACACAAAAACAACTAAGACCTCTGTGTAAATTTTATTTGATTAGTAATATATTTTCATCATAAAGATGGTACAGGCTCAATTATAGGATAGAAAATAATATTGGGACACAGGGAAGCCAAGAGCTCTGTGATTTATTTAGTTTATTTCTGCAAGCATTTCATAAACCTTGTAAAATGTTCATATACATGTGAAGGATACATACATGTCATGTATGTATCTTGCCTCCACTTTTGACCTAAGGGTTTAATTTCATCTACTGTGTCTTTAATATTTCCAATGCATAACATTGTACTCCCAAAACTGACATGAAAATACTTCTGTGATTGACTGCCATATTATTTGACAGTTCCCAGGTTAAAAAATAATAGCAATGCCTCGGTGCGGGTTCCCGCACCCTCTCTGTCATCTGGAAGGTAGGCAGCTCCTTAAAATGGTGCGGCAATAATGCCGTGAACCTTTAAAAACGTACCATGTAAGCCGCTTGGGGAGGAAAGTAATATGGACTGGTGGATTTGGAGGAATCTGTTCAAAACCTTCAGAACCAAACTAAAATAGAGCCTCCACCTTGCGTTCTAAGGTCTTAGCCTCACGAAACTCAATTATTGTTCAAAATTGCTTTAATCTATCTTCTTTCTGGAAGGTTGGTCCTTAGTACCTCTCCATCTACATAAATAATCTCCATCCAAATCAAGATCCAGCTCATTCCCTTCCCTCTCAGAAAACCCACTCCCGCCCACAGGAATGGGTACCATCGTAAGAGCAGATGAACCACTCACTGGGCTTGTGGTGAAGGCTAAATACTACATTAATATATGTTATCTTTTCTCGTGGCTGAGTTGTATTTTTCCAAGTAGGCTATGCATCATTTTTCCTGTAGGCAATATATTTAAATAATTCAAAAGTAAAAAACTATAAAAATTATACAGTGAAAAACCTCTCCCATCTGTCTCCTATCTCTCCATTCCCCCTTTGGGGACGCTGCTATCTCCCTCTATGTATCCTTTTAGAGATATTTTAAGCATATGCAGATTGTATCTATAAATGAGTAAACAAAAAATATTTACAAGTGAAGTATATGTCTGTATCCTCACACATACACACATCCTTGGTCCTTTTTATACGAAGGTTATCATACTACATTTTCTTTTTTTCTAAATGTCAGAGTTCTCAGTCAGCCTTGAAAACACTTTCAAACAAGTCCTTGGCAACCTCCAGGTTATTCTTGGTGACCTAGACATGTCTCTGGCCATAATCTTGGGACCCGAAGGGCATGTAAAAAGTCACCTAGATATTTTTTTGCTTCTTGGTTGTTTTAGTTAACAACTTTTTGAGGAGTTGCACATTCTAACCATTGTGGCCGCACCGTGATTGATTTACCCAGTCCCCTTTGATGATAAGATATTTAGGATGTTTCCAATCTTTTGCTACTATAAACAATACTGCAATAGGCAACCATACACATTATTTTGCCAATGGGCAAGTATACCTGTAGAAATTCTTGAAGAATTCCTGGATCAAGTTTGTAATTTTGATTGTCTTTGCCAAACTGTACTCCACAGAGGCATTATCAGTTTATATTTCTCTCTGTGGCATATCAGAGAGCCCTGGGAGCCTCTCACGCAAAAGGCCGATAGATAGCACCCTTGTTTTTAGTAGGTCTGTTACCTATTGAGAGCCTCAGCTATTCTAGCCGCAAAATGGGAATACCGCCATTCACCCCTGAGAACTCTCGTGGGGACTGTTTTGAGAGAAACATGCAAAGGAGTTTTAAAAACTGAACAGCAGGATAAACATATTAATTATTATTAAGGATAATAGCTTTGAGCACTTTGCGATAGTCATTCTATTATAACCTTTAATATATTCTCTTTAATCTACACTGCAGAGTAAATATAATTAGTTTGGTTTTACATTTCAAGAAATTGAAGCTCAGAGAGGGGGTTTATAAGACCACACATCTGGAAAGTGGCAAAAGACGTCTTCAAACTCAAGCATGCAGTTTCAAAGATGGGGCTCTTTCCACTGAGACTTACTTTGACTTATAGCTGAAACAAATAAGCTACTAGTATTGCGTTAATTTTTATAGAATTGTATTTAAATCATCTATCAAGCAAGCATAGAACATAGTTTATTCACAGGATCCTGAGATTAGCATTAGTGGGGTGAACCCGGACTAGTATTTTGAAATGTGGTTATGATCTTATTAATAAGTACTCTGAGAGATAGTCGGGATACCTCATTTTTACTCTTGAGGACAATGAGGTGAGCACAGGAGCCACTGAAGGTGTTTTAATGGCTCCTGTGTGTGAGGAATTAGAGGAAAAGGGACTCAAACGTCCAGAAAGTAAATTATTGGTGTTTCAAAATATGAGGCCATTCAGCCATTCAGCCAATAAACAACCATTCGTTCGTACACTTAGTAGTCATTTCTACGATGTCAGGCATGGCAGTGTCAGCTTCAGAGATAGAGACAGAGGTGACCTCTGCTTTTGAGACTTGCACACCTCCTGATAAGGGCGCAGTCTTGCGCTCCCAGCCTCGCTGTCCCTCCTCTGTCACTCCAGCCCTTTCTCCCCAGGCCTGAGTGATGGCTCGGCATGCAAATATGATTGCTAGTCCATGCTTACAATCCTTTGGCAGTATCTATGTATATTTTACCACGATAAAATTGTTTTTCTTAGATCTTTGGCAGTCTCCCAGTCCTCTCAGCTCTTTAACATGCCACGCCCTCGTCCGTCCCCGAGTCTTCGTGCATTCTGCCCTCTCCGCCAGGCGCGTGGATTGCTCTGGCCGCGTCTCACTCCAACACTGGCTTATTTCTGTGCAGTACTCAACGAAAGCAAATGGCTTCCTCCTGGAAGCCATCCCGAATGCCCCCAGGCGTGTTAGGTGTCCTGTGTCTGTGCTACCATGCACTCCTGATACCATAAGATTTTTCTCACTGTATCACAACTGCCTCTTTAATCACTTCTCTCCCTCACTAGAATAAGCTGTATACCCTACATAAGGAGGACCAATTATACCCCAAGCAACTATTTCAATGTTTGGCACATGGTGAGATCTCAAAAATTGACTAATTTACTGAATGTCAAATGGGGCAGAAATCCTAGGTGGCAATAGTTGGGATGGCCGGTTATCAGATAGTATTGTGAGGAGGGTGGTTGCTATGACAACTGTAAGCTTATTAAGCACCACAAGCACAAGAAAAACCCAGATTCAAGTAGGTTCAAGATCTTCAGGCTCCGACTACCTCGTCTATATAGCTCTTTGTGTTTTTTTAGAATCCTAGAAGGCTAAGGCTGGGAGAACCTTCGCGTTTTTCCTTTTTGTATTCCTTGTGGTACAAATAAGTTCCAGAGAAGGCAAGCAATTTGTCCAAAGTCACACAGCAAATTAGTGGCAAAGCTGAGACTAGAAAACCTGAATAACTCCGCATCCAGTGAGGTGCTAGCATTTCAGGACTCCCGGCACTGTACATCCGCCACAGGAAGGTTTGTGGAATTTCTCATTAGGCTAAATTTTTCATTTTATTTATTCAAAACCTCATGCATCTACCCTTTTATTCCTTCACTCCTTCAACCAGTATTTTAATGTTACTGCCTATCTTGCACTACTAAATGCTGCCCAAAATAGGAAACTGTCTAACATAGGCCCCCTGGTCCTCGTGTGAGTGTGGATATAGAATGAGAGAACTGGATGATGTGTAAAGACAAAGTGTCACCCTGTAGATTACTTGCTGTTCACAAACAAGAAAGTGTAACTTTATACAGTGCAATCAGGCTGTCGCCTGTTCCACCCAGTGGTTAACCTCGGCACCCCAACAGCAGGACAACTAGCGTCAGGCGGGCCCTTATTGTGACGCTGCATGAAGTACACACCAGCCTCTATGAAGTGTGCCTGCCAAATGTTTCACCCATATCCAATCGGCTTAGACCTACCTGCAAGCTCCAGAAAAGAAGAACAGAAAAGCAACCTAAAACTATGTGGCATTAAGGCTGTCAGGCAGATCCAGGAGGGCCAGCATTCTGTGGGACAATTCCCCCTTCCTTCCTCTCTCCCTCCCTCCCTCCCTCCCTCCCTTCGTTCCTTCCTTCCTACCCTCCTTCCCTCCTTCCTTCCATGAGGAAATGCCATAAGGAGGGTGACATAAAGTGAGGGCTGGTGACTTATGTGACAACATCAAACGCTACGCATGGTCCTTGATGGAATATTGCTTTGGACATACCAACCATAAGAATACTTTCAGAGAGATGGGAAAATTTGAGTATGGACAAGGTATTAAATGATACTGAGGAATCATTGTTAATTTTATTAGATGTGATAATGGCATCGTCATTATATAGGAAAATATCTTTTTTTAAGTGCATTCTTTTTAAAAAAAATTTAATCTTTATTGTATTTTTTCCATTAGCATTTTATTCCCTTATACAGCCTTGTCCTCCAAAAAGGTGGATTCTTAAGTAATTAGGGTGAAACATGGTGACGTTCAATTTTACTTTAAACTTCAGTGGAGGGGATGAAATAAATAGGACAAAAGGTTAAATCTTAGTGGTTGACACATGGAAGATCCTTATCCTATTTTCTTTATTTTTCTGTTTGTTGAAAATTTCCCTAGTGAAAAGAAAGGGATAAGAGTGAAAATACCATTCAACCATAAAAAGAAGGCGGGACAATGGTAACAGAGTATGCTCCCTGCCCAGTGTCTCTAACGCGACACAGAACCCAGGCACAATCTCTCTAGAAGCCTATTGGAAAAAAAGATCTCTTGGCAAAGAATGCTTCCTGGAGGAGGGAGACTTGAAGGAATAATACTGGAACATGCGCTGGCAGAGCCACAGGTGAACCGAGCAGAGCTGGGACGGTTCCAGTTTAAAGACACATTGACCTTTCTCCTCTCACCGCGGGCTGCAGGGGGAGCACTGCCCAGTCTAACCTCCTACATGTTGAGCCTCATTGGCTAACTTGATATTAAAAGTTCACTCACTGCTTAACTCAGAGCCTGACCTCCCACGATGCACGCCTGTGAGCTCCCAGCCAAGTAAAGAAAGCAAATCACAAGCACAAAGAGATGCACGTTGGCAGAGAAATGACCTTCAGCTACTTGTTGCACCCGTTCGGGGGTCAACTCAGTTCAACCCAGTTAGTGCTTTCTGCAGAGATGCTGCGACACCCTGGTGCTTCCCAACGGCAGGCTCTAGATCTAGCCCCAGCAACCCCCCTCCCCAGGAGCCTCTGAAAGCCTGAGGGGCACGTTTTCTGTCAAACTCAACGTTGCCCTTTTTCGCCTCGCCCTTGTCCCTTAAGAACAAACCTAGTGAGCCCACATCAAACAAAACAACAGCCGAATGGATGAAGTTGCCATTTATATTCTCTGACTAATGCAGTTCCTGATTTCCCTTCCAAATTAAATGCATTTCGCTTAGTACATTTTCAACAGACGTTACTCATCTGCTCGATTAATGAGTTTGCTGTGAAAGCGTACTTTGGTAGCAATTGGAAACAAAAGGACCTTAACGTGACTGAGGCTTTGCTTCCCCTTCTCTCTCCGTCTTCGCCTCTCTTCCCCCCCCTCCCTCCCCAGGGCACGTACTTCACTGAAGCGAGGATGGGGAAGCTGGAATTGGCTGAGGGTTCTCTTCTGTGTCACTACACTACATTAGGAATAAAACCTTCCACTTAAACACTTAAATGAAAACATCGAGAAACTAATTTACTATTTGCAATCACATGATTTAAGCCGAAGCTGCCTTAATTTCCTTCCCATTTTGCTTCATATTCGATGTGAGCGCACACTAGATTGGTCTATGAAAAGGCTGTCTTCGAATCACAACACTTAAGACCTCTTTCATTTTCTTTTTGATTAAATAATTGAAATTCCTGTCAGGGCCTGCACTTTACTGATGCACAGATTTGGTGTGTGAGGATAAAGACTGCTTTTTGTTTGCTGCCTGGGTCTTAAAAGCCAGCAGGCTTTACTTCATTGAGGAGCAGATAAAATGGATCCACGCTATTCACCCATTTCACAGAAATTTCCTGCACCCATTAAATGATTGCTTGCGACAAGGTATGGAAAGCACCTCTTCTCATTTAACCCTCCTCATTCACCTGGAGGCTTCTGCCTGCTGCAAGAGCTCAGCTACCCAAGGCCAACTGCACCCATTAGGAAAATAAAGACAGAAGCCCACATACATATGTACACATGGAAACAAAACACACAAATACCAAGAAGAAATAATCAGCCACAGAACACCTCATTCTCTTCAACTATAGAAACATGAGGTTATTTACATTCCAAGGTGGGTTGTGGCAACAGCATGGCCCAGCATGGCCGTGGGCCTCTGGGCTCCTTAAGGTTGAAGCAAGAGAATCCTAAAGGAGGGAGGGAGAGGCCCCCACTACAAAGATGAGCTGAACCATGTTTTCCCCAGTTCCATCGCCGGCGACAGGACAGCAGCAGGTGCTACATGGCTCTGCGTTTTGGTACCGGTTTCTGTAACACTGGCACAGTTTACTTCAGAATGCGTGCCTGAGTTTAAATACAGATCACACAGCCTTGTTTATGAGGCCGATCCTGAGACACTCCCGGACGCTTGTCCTGGCTTCACCCAGCCATGTGCCCTTGGGGACATTACCTGTGACCTTGCAGTCTTAGCCTCTTCTATAAAACAGGGATATAAGTAAGTTGTCCCTCCCCCGTTACTGGATGGTTAGAAGCTTTAAACGAGACACTGCCTGGGAAGTGCTTAGTGAGCCTGGCACATGGTACTTGCTGAATAACAATTAGTCAATAGTATTACCTGCGTATGCATCTTTAGCTGGGCATCGACATTGGGGCCACACTCACCTGCCCCCCCGATGTCTGTCCAGAGGACGCTCTTACCCGCACTTTACCCAGGGAAAAGCAAATAAGCAGAAACCCAGGGCTGGGTACAGGCGGAGAGCCACATGCTGTGCACACGTGTGCGCCCACACGCAAGCACGATGCGTGTGCACACACAGCATAATTTTACAGCAGGAAATGGCCTTAAAGGACATCAGGTCCAACCTCCACCCAAATTAAGCCTCCCACCTAAATGGCTGAGAGAGTTCAACAACCTCAGCATATAAAGCCTCAGTTTGCTATGGGGTAGCCTCTACTACTGACCCCTATTCTGACCTCTGGAATCAGAGAAATCTTTCCTATATTTAAAAAACCCCAAAACTGTAAAAAAAAACACAAAACTCTACTGTTTTCTCTGAGTATTCTCTTCCAAGCCTGCGCACTCCAGAACCTGCACTGCTCCTCGTATCGGGGCACGCTAGCCCTCCCACCATACGGAGCTCCGAACTTTAAAAGGGTGCCTGCCCTGAATTAAACATAAACTTCCAAAAAGGACTTGAGGAGTGCTGGATAGAGACACAGGTTGTATTCATTCATTGATTAACTAATTAATCTGATATTTATTGACAGCAGAAACTAAGTTAGTCATGTATATGGACAAACATATTAAATAGCCTAATAAATGCTATGTGGACGAGATCACTTCTTCAGCCTGCTGACTATAGTAAACACTATTGTGTTATACATTTGAAAGTTGCCAAGAGAGTAGGTCTTAAAAGTTCTCATCACAGCCCTGGCTGGTGCGGCTCAATGGATTGAGCACAGCCTGCAAACCAAAGGGTTGCCGGTTTGATTCCCAGTCAGGGCACATGCCTGGGCTGTGGGCCAGGTCCCCAGTATGGGGCACACAAGAGGCAACCACTCATTGATGTTTCTCTCCCTCTCTTTCTCCTTCCCTTCCCCTCTGTCTAAAAATAAAATAAATAAAATCTCTCTTAAAAAAAGTTCTCATCATAAGAAAAATAGATGTGTGACTATGTGAGGTGACACATATTAACTAGGATTATTGTGGTGACCATTTCACAATATATACAAATATCGAATCATTATATGGTACACCCGAAAAGAATATAATGTATGTAAAATACATCTCGATATAAAAATAACTTTAAAATTCTACACATTAAAAAGAAAAGATCACCTCTTGATAGTGCCTGTTGGAGATGACGTGTGTTGGGCCTTTTGATTCCAAGGGAATCGCTCCCATTCCAACCATGCTTTTTAGGGTTCTTCATTTTGTTCTCAGCGGTTATGGGCTCAGGGGCCACAAATATGTTTTTCACCTTAGTGTAAGGAATTAAAAAAAAAAAAAAAAGATGCAACTCCCTCAAAAAGTTCCTTGACACTTCTCAGTGCCAAAGAAAACAGCCTTAGTGTTGCACCATCATCCAGGCACCCAGCTTCATGGCGACAGCATGAGTGACTGAGAACGAATCCCATAGGATATGAAGAGTGAGAGGAGAGTTAATAAGGTGAGATTTCCACCGAGGAAGGCTTCTGTGGGTGGTAAGTGGGCGATTGGCCAGGGAGAAGAGCGCCCCCTGATGGCAGCCACCAGGAATGGGACAAATGTGGCCCTGCTTGGAGGCGGTAGGAGCGATGAGGTCATGTGAAGCTCCCAGCCAGCCAGCCAGTCAGCCCGCCTTCCTCTCGCTAAAGCAGAGTGGACGAGGCAGGGTATTTATTTTCCAACTGTCCAGCTACGACAGGGATTGGGAATCTGGATTTCCACATTCAGGGTTTCTGTGGCCCTGCAGGTTTAACAACAGCCTCCCAGCCTTAAAACCTCGTCTGCCTCTGCCATGCTCCTAGCTCTTCATGGTGCTCCAGGTATAATTTTTCAGCTTTTGAATCATTTGATTTCCATTTCTAAGCCTGCCGGACAGCTCAGCAAGTGAAATATTAGCCATGCAAACCTGTGTCCCTGAACTGCCAGGTCACAGCTTTGGGCAGAGAGGGTGACTTTGAAGAGGTGTGACCCAGTCAGGGGAAAGAAACAAACGCAGTTGCTGTGACTGGCCTGGAGAATGTGCTTCCGGTCTTCTCTGTTCTGAACAGAGAAGACTCTCTGACTTGTCCCACAAGTAGATCCATGGATGATAAGCAGAGGATGTAAGAGGAGCCCTAAAGCCATAGCTACTTTGTCAAGCTATCTCTTCTGGGGACATAAGTGTGACATGAATTTAGGCTCCCAGGGCTTCTAACGAACTCCAAGGAGCTGAGGATGGAAGGCTGCTCAGAATGCCTGAAAGGGGCCCCTGTTAGGGTGTAGAAAGAGCAGGCAAAGTACAGTGAAGTGCAAAATGTTACCTCACCGGTTAAATGTGAGTGCCGGAAGCGTTGCACTTACAGAAAGCTGGCTCTTGCTACCTGGGGGGCTCAGTGGAAGGTCTGTTTCCCCACCCAAGTCATGAACTCCAGGCCCGGGGAGAGTTCCGACTGCATCTCACTTCTGATCTGATTTCCTTCCAGGGAGCTTCGGGCTCTCTTCTGGGAGGCAGACAGAGGTGTCAGGTTCAGAGCTCCCAAATGCTAGTCCGCGGACCAGTGAGGACACCTGACGAGGTTTCTGTTCATTAAGATGAAAGGGAGTAGTAAGGCCCCAGTAGTGAGTCTTTTATAGATTTAAATTTATTTCACTGACAAGAGCTGTCTTTTATTCTGAGATTATATAAGTGGAATGTAAGTTCCAAGAGGGCAAAGACTTTGATTTTCTTGTTCTGTTTTTTTCACCAATCCCCGGAAGACTCCTTGTACATAATAGGCACTTGATAAATATTCCTTGAATGAGTGAGGGAATAAATTATTCCTACTTTCCTGGTATTAAAATATCCTTTTTTTTTCTGAAGTGGTTATTACTAGTGTCAGTTTCTTAAATAATATTTTTCCTTGGAAAAAATTAAGGTATATAATTACTCTTCAAAAGGTTCATTAGTCTATTATGTTTAAGTTTGGGAATCTACTAATTAGATGATCCATTAAAGAATATTCAATCCTATGATCGGTCAGACACTGAGTGGGAACTTGTCCTAAGTCCTTTAGCCACATAACGGCAGAGATGTCTCACATTCGAGGTGTTGGAGTGAGGGATTCAGATCCTGGCGAACGTATGTCCGCCATCGGACTCGGGCAGGTCACTGTAGAATGGGAGTCACACTACCTCCCCCCGCCTCCCACCAGTGGAGAAGCTCGTGCCATTTGTGATTTTCCAGCACAGGGAATACAGGACCTTGAAAGTTGTCCCAGTGGCCTGGCTTCCTGGAGTTTTTCTCCACCTCCTCTGGGAAAGATGTTCCCCTTTCAGGGCCGGTACCTGGATCCAAGACCGCTTTAAAGCGAGAAGGAGCACCCTGGCTGGCGTGGCTCAGTTGGCTGGAGCGTCAGCTCCTGGACCCAAAGGCTGCGGGTTGGGCTCCTGGTCAGGGCGCTTACCAGGCTGTGTTGGATCCCCGGCTGCGGAGAGTGTGAGAAGGCGGCCAGTGGATGTTTCTCTCCCTCCCTTCCTCCCTCTCTAAAAGCATGAAAAAATGTCCTCGGGTAAGGACTAAAAAAAGAGAGAGAGAAAAAGCACATTTGTTTCTAATTGGGCACATTCTTGCTAGTACGAGGGGAACCCGGAGCAAACCCTACTGCTGTGAGTTGAGCAAAAACATTGAGGTTTTTTTTTAAGCTAAACATATTTCATTTAAAGGATTGTTCTTCATTACATGTGTTTTTGGTATTAAATCTTTTTATTCTATTACCATATGATGGTGATAACAGATTGTAGTTGTTTCTTTTTAAATTTAGAAATTAACTAAATTTAAGGTTTCCAAAATAAAAACCAAGAATCTACACTGTTGTTTCAAACTGACCTAGGACACCTTGGTTATGCACAATTATTAGGCTCTTTGTCATAGATATTGATAATCTCCAAGAGTTGAGAAAAACAAGGACCTAAGTTTTTTGCCCCTTCAGCTTCACCAACAGATCGCATAAGTCAGTGAAAGAAAGGCCCAGACTAAATTCTGCCACCCATGCCAGCGTTCTCAGTTAGAGCCAAAAGCCCCCACCCAGCCAGCTCTGTGAGCTCACAGGAGTTGAAGCTCTCTCCTTTCCCGGGGTTTCACAGCATGATTGACTTTCAGGGGTAGGTCATCCGCTGTGGGGGGAAGGAATCTGTCCTGTGCATCGTAGGATGTTTGATGAAGTCTCTGGCTTCTACTCACTAGAGCTAGTAGCAGCCCCACCCTGCCCACCCTTGGGTAAGGGAGGAGAGCAAAATCATCCCCACCTGAGAACCGCTCACTCCAATAGCATCTTCCAAGCAAGTTTTATTCATGATACATTCGGATCACTTCTTTTTTGGAAAAAAAGAAATTAATTTTCGTGCAGACCTCCAGCTCCCGCCCTGGGCCTCGCTCAGCATGGCAGAGAGCCCTTTGGGGAGGGAGGAAGGCAGCGTGAGCTGTCCCAAGCTCTGAGCGTGGGGTCCCCTCCCTTAGTTCTTAAGCAGTCACATTTCCAGGGCAATTTCCCACCCACCACCCACCATGCCTGGTCTCCCTTTCCTAGCTGCCGGGTGGGACCACTTGCTCCTTGTCCCCCAGACCCAAGGGACAGGCAGCCCCTCCCTCTGGCCCCTTAAAACTCACGTCGAGCTGTATACATTGGGGGCGCCTGCCTCCTGGAGGCCCCTGCCTGAGCCCACTGGGGCTCTCCCCAGGGCAGGGGCTTTACGTCCAGGCCGGCCTGGTGGAGTGGGCCCTGGCTCCCACTGCGCTGGCCCGGGCTGGCGGACGGCCTCCTGCTCTCTCCCGTCCCAGCCACGGGCAGGGCCTGGCCAGGGAATAAGGAGGTCAGACCATGGGGCTCTCCCCACTTTTCCTGTCCCCAACCCTCTCTCCTTAGCACTTTCTCTCTTTCAGACTGACCATGTCTGACGCCAAGGCATGCCCCCTGGAGAAGGCCCTGGGTATGATGGTGCCACCTTCCACAGGGACTTGAACAAGGAAGGTGACAAGTTCAAGCTCAATAACTTGGAGCTAAAGGAGCTGCAGACCCAGGAACTGCCCGGCTTCTTGGGGAAAGGACAGTGAAGCAGTATCCCAGAAGCTGATGGGCAGTGTGCACCGCCACGAGGACCACGGGGCGGGCGTGCTCTGTCTTGGCTGCCTTTGTAGCCACGCTGTGCCACGGGCTCTTCCAGGGCGTCCCTGATGAGCAGCCTGGGAAGAAATGGGGGCTCCTCTGGTGCGGCAGGGGCCTGCCAGCTGGGGTTTCCTGTGGGCAGTGGGCACAGAGCCTCACCCTGGCTCCTCCTGCAGGACGCTGAGAAAATTCAATAAAGATTCTTAGAAGAATTAATTAACTCATTTTAAATTTTTTTAGTTCTCATACAATATTATAAATTTCAGGTGTATAACCCAGTGCTTAGACATTTACATAACTTACAAAGTGATCACCTGAATAAACCTGACACCATACATAGTTATTACAATATCATTGACTATAGTTCCTTAACCAGAGCCACACAAGGCCCTGTGTGAGCTTCCTAAGCTATGGCCAGGCCGAGTGCCGGGCCGAGTGCCGGGCCCAGGCGGCGCGGGCTCCGGGTGAGCTGCACGCCCGCTCCCTGTTCATCCGTGAGCAGGAGAGGCTGATCCATGTTTCTAAGTGACCTGCAAATCTTCAATGCCACTTGTCTCACCAGAAAAAAATCCTTTCTGACACCAATTGTGCATGTAAACCAAACTGGTGTTAATAGCAGATAAGATCATTAAAGTGCCTGTAGTAGCCTCTTCAGGGGTATGGACTTTTGATCAGACTTTCAAATGCTAACTAACTAATCAACCATAAGGTATGGGAGGTACTGCACTTTCTTCCTACTGAAGTCATTCTAAATGAAGACGAGGTAATGGCTCAACGTAAGTGATTTAGAAGCCCCAAATCTTTATCATTTCACAAATGTTGTTATTTTACAGATGTTAGTGTTGCACGGAATCTAAAACGCTGAAAACAACTGCCTCCATCACTGGGCTCCGTGGTGAAAGGGTGTTCAGGAGAAAACCAGACCCTCCAAGGGAAAGGGGCTCTTGCCCTCCCACTGTTTCTGTGTGTAATTCGTACCAAATTTCCATGCAAACCCATGTCCCCAGCCACTTTTCCCAGCCGACAGAGAGGGTGGGTGAGAACAGGAGTCGGCCTGGATCCCATCTTGGGGATGAATTGTGTGATTGCCAACCGGAGTTTGTTTCTCAGTGAGTCTGTGTGTATAAGAATGCACAAGTTGCAATTAATTCCCAGCGAAGTCACTCCTTAAGTTAATTAGAAATGCAAAGTGTGAGTCTAAATGTTATGAGATTATAAAATGGCTTAATAATGGGAACAATGAGATTGAAGCATATGCATTCTGGCCATGTAAATATTTCACAGCAGTGCCAATCCGAGTTCATTTGCCTAATCATGCCATTGATATGCAGCCGCCAGCCTGCAAATAGAAAAGCTGAATTGCAACAGATCACCCTTCTAATGTCATAATTATTAATATTCGAGGGAAATGGAGCTGCCACACTCCGATGGAAGCTGCTAGGCCTTTGGAATTGAGATGGGGATGGCACTGCTGAGGGACACGGAGGACGATAGGCACACCAGCCCCAACGTCCCCGTCCTGTTTATTGGCCAGAAGGATTTAAGTAATTAGGCAGCTCAACAAATTAAAGTGATGAGAATGTCGGGGAGAGGAGTTGCAGGGCATAAATTCTCCAGCCCCAATCAAACTCATACAGAAACACACAGACAACTTGAGGAAAGGAAAGAGAAGGAGCACTTTGTGGCAATAAAGGATTCTATGCATGAGAGTTCAGCTCAGGGCTGGATGGGGCTGTGGGGCTGAGCAGGGCAGCAGCCTCTCTCCCCTTCGGTTTCTATTCAGTCAGCATGTTCTATATGCTTTGTGCACAAATCTCTTTTATATGCACATGATCTTACTTCCCCCAAGACATTCGACAACAGCATCTGTTGTTCAAAAAGACTGTCGCGTGGTTATTTATTTAGTTATGCAATGCCTTGTTTCAACTAGGATCTGGGGCAACCAGAAGACACTTAATAATATGTCAAATGTTATGCAGAAGTTTAAAATTAACAAGCGGCCCTGGCTGGTGTGGCTCAGTGGTTTGAGTGCCGGCCTGCAAACCAAAGGGTTGCCAGTTTGATTCCCAGTCAGGGCACATGCCTGGGTTGGGGACCAGGTCCCCAGTTGGGGCACGTGGGAGGCAGCCACACATGACTGTTTCTCTCCCTTTCTCTTTCCCTTCCCCTCTGTCAAAAAATAAAACTAAACAAACAAACAAGCAAACAAACAAACAAAGAAACAACAAGCAGTCTCTCCCTAGCCAGACGGGCCATTACCTGAAAATAAATGCTAGAAAAATTTCCTTTTTAAGAATAGTCTTTATGTCCAGAATTTCCTGTCTGTAAGATTCATAGATATTGGCATAGGATTATATTAAGTCTAGACAGCACATTTTCGTTCTTTGTAAAAATTGACTGAACAAATTATTTAACTTCTCTAAACCTCAGTAACTTCGTCTGTAAAATGGAGATAATAATTCTTGTCACAAGGGCTAATGTGAAGATTGAGATAATATACGTATAATACATTTAATATGGTGCCCAACTCAACGAAAGCTCTCTGTATATGTAACCTTTACTATTATTACTTTTAATTAATTTTATTATTATCTCATATTATATAATAAATAATACTAGTAATATTGCTAATTATGATTAATTATAAAATCGTAAGTGGAGGCTTAACAGTGAAGTCCAGGAAGGCCAGGAAGTTAGATACTGTCACAAATACGACTCTTGGTTACCTTCTTGAGGTCAGGCTACATTCAGAACTGTAGACTGTCGTCATACGCGTCCAGAACTTGTAAAATGTATACTGTAGAAATAATGATCGCTGAGACTGACATGGCACTAAACATGCACAGACGCTGGTTTAAGCACTTATACACAGATAACTCAGGTGGCCCCTACGACAGCCCTCACGGGGTAGGCCCAGCCACTCTCCCCGTCTTACAGGTGAAAGCCTGACCGGGGAGGCACGCAGCTGTGCAAAAGCCCAGAGGCAATCAACAGCAGACCCGGGATTCAAAATCGCGTCCCCTGGTGGCTCTGGAGTCCGTCCAGCCTCTGCGGGGGCACAAACCACGTGTGCTGTGTCCTTGCTGTAAGTAGCTCACAGGGAAGGGGACATTCTGGGTTCACTCCCACCGCTCCACCCTCTTGGGAACTAAGAGCCTTCCGGTGGTCAGCCCGGAGGGATTTTGCCCGTTTGGCTGTGTTTTTATCCTGAATGCTGTAGGCAAATTGTATGCTCTCCGGGCGGAGGCAGACAGCACAGCTCACTCTGTCTCTTGGACCTGCCTGCCGCCGGGACGTTCGAACATGCGGTCCTGTGCTCTGAGAACAGAAGGGCTGGAATTTGACATTTGGAAGCAGCTTTAGTCCATCGAGGGGTAGGGACGTGGTCTTTGCCAGCAGGGTTGAAACGAAAAGGCGCTGTGACGTAGGAGAGGGCTCTTTCTCATTTTTTTCTTCTCAGTATTCACCCTGAGGCTGGGGAAGTTGGCAAAGGCCAAAGGGACAGGGGCCTCGCCCGCTTTGCTAGGGTTTCAAGCTGTTGCTTCTAATGGCAGATGTTACCTGGCCTCTGCTCGCCTCAGTCCTTGGCGCATCCTGTTTCCCCACGCGATCACGTGTGTCAACAGCCAGCTTCTCTCTCCTCCACGTCTCGCTATGCAGCCAGCGCCGAGCTCTCTGTTCAGAGACCGCCCCTACCTGATGCTCCTGCAGACCATCCCTGCGGGTGACCAGATCACTAAGACCAGGGCACGGTGGCCTCCCAGCAGCAGCCCTTGGACTTCAGTTTGGCTTCCCCGTTGCCACTGAGTTCGCGGCGCTCCGCGTACCGCAACCCGCTGGCTGAGACGTGCTACCGCACAGCGGTTACGAACACAGCGGGGGTGGGGTGGGGTGGGGGGGAGGCTGGAATGCTGAGGCCCCAGTCTTGGTTTCCTTTCAGGTTCATGTGTGACCTTGAGCAAATACTTAACCTTTTGGTGCCTCCATTTTCCTTCTTTTTAAATGAGAACGAATACGAACACCGAACTTGGAGAGTTATGGTGATTAGAGCTGTTCCTCTAGATGAAGCACTTAAAATAGCGCCTGGTGCATAATAAGTGCCTGAGAAAGACTCACTTTAGTTTCTTTTCATTGCCCATAGGACCATCCGGGTGTATAGGTTGTTCTATGCTGACCCCTCCGACCCATCACCCTTTCTCTTGATCGCCCCCCTAGGCAGAACCCCTTTCCTTTCTCCCTCCCTCCCTCTGCTCTTGGGGCTACAATTAACAAGTGGTAACAGCAGAAGTCGGACTCAATTAGGACAAGATTCCAAAGCAGACGCCGCTATGTGCAGAGCACGGAGTGGAAGAAGTGGCTCCAGGAGGCTCAGGGCCTGCTCGTAGAAGATGTTCATTGATTTCTTGCTGCTGATTTTTTCACCCCGAAGTGAACAAGAAAGGGTATCTCAGAGGCTCGTCTGCTTTGCAGGGGGGATCAGGCAAATGAAAATCTGTGCCAGGGAGAGGTGAAGATTATCTATTTTTTTCCTCTCTCTCTCCAAAGGGAACGTGATCTCAGTTGTCCCAGGCAAAGATTTAGTTCCTGTAGGCCCGCTAAGCAGAAGGGATGAAAGGTCACCTCCAAAGCTGACGGGGGCTCTGACTCATGCACACTTCTGCAAAGTCCTAGGATCGTGGAAGCTTGAGGAAAGTTGATAGTCATCTTATCACCGATGAGTTTGGGTGACATGAAGAAAGCTTGACTGTGAGGGGTGGGGATCTGGTTGAACGCCAGGCAAGTATCTGTAAAAATCACTGCTCCTGAGAACTCGGTCTCTCGTGTGTATATTGTTGCAGCGTCTGGCTGACCGGGACGAGTCCAGTTATGTGGCTGTGCCCTTGAAGGAAGGGGCTTCTCTTCTATGTACATAACAGTAGCAAACTCTTACCAAGCACTTACTACACATGTTCTTATTCCACTGCTCTATTTGCTTAACCTATTTGAACTCACTGAATTCGCACAGCACTCCCGTAAGATGGGTACAGCTATCATCCCCATGTTCCAGTTGAAGAAACTGGGAGGTAGGCGTCACATAGAGGTTGGCCCAGGAAGCCAGATAGATCCCCAAATCTCTGTTCTCCTTTATCTCCAAACCCTCACGCAGTATGGCCCTAACACGTTTATTGACCTAAGCCCAGGGTGCCAAAGAAAGTGCAAGTGTTGGTGCTGTGAGCATCTGACACTTCGGTGCTCCATAAATATTTGCTGAGGAAATGACCAGCCAGAGGTTCTGCTGAGACGGTGGGTGGTTTAAAGCCGTGGTCCTAAGACGGAGGGTGCTGCCCACCTGGAGCTCACTCTAGGATGGCGCAGGAAACCACACACACCAGCTGCCTCACCTTGTCGTCGCTGCTGCTCGATCTCCGTAACTTGATCTAGCCTCCCTCACTTGGGGCACTGGGGTCTCTTCTCACATCATCCCTCCTTTCCATCATTATTGTCACCGTCTCCATTCAATTACTCATTACCACCTTGACCACTGATGAGTGAGTGACACTGGTTATCTCCCATCCCCCTAAGATTCAAACCACCCTGTATACTGGCTAGGTTAATCTTTCCAACCACGCTAGAAATCCTCACTATTCGGTACCTTCCAAGTAAGCCCAAGTCCCCCGCCCAGCATTTCAGGCTGCCCACACTCTCCCTCTGACCACGCACACTGATCAGTCCCCCTGCTCAAACACACTCTTGCGCACGCGTGTCTTATTTCAGAACCTTCCAACCGAGTGTCCCCATCTCTAGGTGTCTGTGGAGGCAGAACAGAATGGGAGGGGCACCTTAAAGTCAGACACATCTGAGATTTAAATCCCTGCCCTGTCATTGAGTGTTGAGCAACGCATTCATTCTGTCTGAGTCTTCGATTCCTCATCAGTAAAAGACAGCTGATCACAATTACCTTGCAGGGTAGCTGAGAGACTACAGTTCATTCCTCAACTAGTACGTGCTGAGTGCGGCGGCAAGCATCACCGTGGGCCCTGGGGTTGCAGCAGTGAACCAGGCCTGGAGCTTGCACTGGGGCGAATGTGAAGGGGAGACAGGAGCCCACCAAACCAAGCGTTTGTCAAGGGTCTAGTGCATGCCTGGCACATAGTTGTCTCTCAGTAACTTTTTATCATATATTTTAAAAGTCTTCATAACAGATAGACATTTATCTATCCAATGTAGTCAAGTTTCTTTGGTTTCTACTGGAAAACTCAGAAAGTTCCTTGAAGGAAGGGCCAGTATCTTGTCTATCAGTGCACTATCAATGTATTCGAAATAGTAGACACAGCACCATACATATAGCAGGTGCTAAATACTTGTTCGTTGAATAAATGCTGGCTAATGGGTGATGATCAGGAGATTTAGTAGACAGTTTTGTTGTCTTTAATTATAAATAGAAAAACATTATTTAAGAAATCAATTTTAATAGGAAAACCGTTGGCATGTGGAAGGGGCATTGCAAAAAGGAAATGCTTAGGTCTCAAACCATAGCTGCTAGAAAGCCCTCTCAGCTGACTTTATTTCCTGGAAGTCAGCCCAGGCTGACTTGCTCCGTGTCCACGACCGGCATTGTGATTGCGTCTGTCATAGGCGCGTCTCCCCATACCGCACCTCTGGAGCGCTTTCAACATGCAAGCTGGTCACTGTAATCATCTGAGGCCGAGTTTTGTGTCATCTCTGGGCCACAAGCTCTTTGTGGGCCTATGTCATCTTTTTACACCAAAGCAACTAACAAAAGGCCGTGCTCCTAGAAAACACACTGCCATTGTCACC
Organism: Mormoops blainvillei; assembly: GCA_004026545.1. NCBI lineage: Eukaryota > Metazoa > Chordata > Mammalia > Chiroptera > Mormoopidae > Mormoops > Mormoops blainvillei. Next base: position 104,774 of record PVJD01003191.1, on the reverse strand, counting down.
CCTTTTCTTCCTCCTCTCCTTCCTCCTGCCCTCAGGCACCATGACGGGCCCAGTCTCTCCTCTGCCTCCCCGGCAGCTCCTGCCCCCACCCCCAGACTTCACTCCGCTCGCAGAAGGGGATGAGCTGGAGCCCCTTGAGCTGGACCGCAGCTAGTCAACAAAGGAAGCAGCTGTTCCTACAAAGTAACTAAACTATGATGAAGTTCAGGATGTAGGCTCTGAGTCAGACTAACGAGCCCCAACTTCACCTCCACGTTCATCTTTTACTGTGATAATGGGTAATTTGTTCTATCTCTGGGGGCCCCAGTTTCTTCATCTGTAAAGTGGGGGAAATAAACAATAGCACCTATTTCATAGGGTTGTTGAAAGGAGTAAAGGAGATCGCATAGTGCCTGGTATATTATAAACACTCAAGAAACGTTAGCTATAACTATAGTTCAAGGACAACTAAAAGGCCACCCCCGCCAATGTCATTGACCACCTGCTGGCTGGCATCTAAGCTCTACAGTTAGGGGCATAGGCTGCGGAGCCACACTGCCGTGGTTCCAGACCGGCTTCCTCCACTTATTGGCAGTGCAGCTTCGGGTCAGCTCCTTAGCTTGGGACTCACCTTCGAAGTGGAGTGATGCTGATAATACACTCCCTCTTTCGTGGACATGGGAGCCTCAAACAAGTGAATATGTCTCAACTGCTTAAGACGGTGCCTGATAACAATAAATGCCCAATTAACATTAAAATTAATGATGTGGCCGCTATACATCCCCTTTCCAAAGGTTATATCCATTTGTTTACACCAGGAGAAAGACGATCTATTTTTTGTGGCCTGCCATTTACCCTACAGTGAGAACGACTGTATAGTTCCACCCTATGAGACAAGCGGCCGAAGGCCACGATGACCAAGACATGACCCCTGACCTGCAGGAACGCTCCGTCTGGTCTAGTGGAGCTGTCCCCAACGGCTGGTAACTATGCAGCAGCTTGCAGTTTAAACAGCACTTTCTCGCTGACCTTTCCGTGCTTATTCACAGCTCTGGAACAAGGACGTCATCAGTCCATTTCGCAATTGAGGAAACAGGCTCGCTTAGCGTAGATGACTCACACAGGTTCCGCGGCCGGCGTGGCGCTGAGCCAGGATTAGAACAATCGCCCTCCGCCCTCCGCAAGGCGCGCGTGCAGCCCCCGGGAATGGTTTTCGATAGGCGGGGGGGCCTCGGAGTTGCTGAGGGAGCCCAGAGGGCAGCTCAGAGCGCGGGGGAAGCAGAGCGGCAGCAGCAAACTCCTCCTCCGTCCGCGTCAGCCGGCTGGCAGGTGCTGGAGGAGCGTGGGGAGAGGCCTCGCCCGGGGGTTTCTGTCCTTTGATTATTGCCTCCCCTCCTTCCTGTCCACCCCCTTCCAGTTTGGTCAAAGGGCAGTTAAGCCCCTCTCTGCTGCCTGAGGAAGCTGCGTTTGTCATTCAGGCCTTTTAATTTCAGGCCTGCCACTCTCTTCCCTTTTCAGTGGCTAACGAGGCCTCTCCTAATTAGAGTTTTATAGTCACCTATAATTAAGCCTCACTAGTGCTTTTGAATAAGATACTTCTAACCTGTTTCGCCTTGTAATTGGGGGCATCCACCTGGGTGTGCCCACCTATGAAGCAGGCACAGGTGTGGGTAGAGGGCAAAGTACCTGGGTCAGAGGCTCGTGTGTGTGTGTGTGTGTGTGTGTGTGTGGTACATGCACGAGGATGCCCGTGAGTACAGCAGCTCCACAGCCGCCTTCACAGGCATACGCGGGCTTTGTGGTCGTAAGGGAGAACGTTCGGCTACATGCTCACTGTTTAAGTGTACATGTGGAAGGAAGGGGTGTGTGTGTGCAAGGAGTTGCGTAAGTTGTTAAGGGAAGGTAGTAGGGAAACAGGAAATTGTTGTAAGTTCCTACTATCTCTGTTGAAAAAAGACATTTATTTTTAATAGATATTACATGTACATGAATTCAAAAGGTACAAAAGATACGCAGTAAAATGAGATCTCCTTCCTACCCTGCCCCTGACCATCCAGTTCTCGTCCCAAAAGGCAATCCTTATTCCTGGAAATACCCTTTACCTATAGAACATATATTTACAAGTATCTTTTTCATAGCAGAGTTGCAGCCGAGTGTACTCATTGTTCTGAACCTGCTCTTGTCATTTAAAAATACATCCGTTGTCTGTTATCGTTAATGGTCTTGGTCTGGTCCACATCCGTATAGAGAGAGCATTTTTCCCTGTCTTTTAAAAAAAATATATCGTGCTCTGAGTTATTGCATTTTAAAAAAATTGTCACCCAAGGACATGCTTATTGATTTTAGAGAAAGGGAAAGAGGGGGAGAGAGAGGGAGAGAAATATCAGTGTGAGAGAGAAACATCCATTAGTTGCCTCCTGCATGTGGCCCGACTGGCGACAGAACCCACAACCTAGGCAAGTGCCAGGACCGGGTATCGAACCCATGACCTTTCAGTTTACAGGTTGACACTCCAACCAGCTGAACCACACTGGCTTCCCTATTTTTTATTTATTCATTTATTTATATTTAATGATTTTATTTATTTTTAGAGAGAGGGAGACAAAGAGGGAGGGAAAGATCAACGTGCAGGAGAAACATTGGTTGGTTGCCTCTCACACTGCCTGGCCCACAACCCAGGCACCTGCCCTGACAGGGGATCGAACTGAGGACCTTCTGGTTCACAGGCCAGTGCTCAGTCCACTGAGCCACCCCAGCCAGGACAGTGTCCCTGTCTTTTTAATGACTGTATAGTGTTTTGTTTCTTACCACTATCACTTAATTAACAATACTCCTGTGAAGTAAATATGTGCCTTCCCAATTAAAAATATGCGTTTTTCACCCTGACCGGCGTGGCTCAGTTGGTTGGGTATCATCCTGCAAAGCAAAATGTCGCAGGTTCAATTCCCAGACAGGGCACATGCCTGGGTTGTGGGTACAGTCCCCAGTCAGGCACATGCAGGGGACAATCAATTGATGTTTCTTTCCCTCTCTTTCTTCCTTCCCCTTTATTTAAAAATAAATTAATTAATTCTTTAAAAATAAATAAAAATATACATTTTTCTCTCATCTTCCTCTTAAGGAAGCTTAGTTTGCACTTAAGTATGCTCACTGGAAGCAACTCAGGCAACTCTCCACCCTGAGCACCCAAGGAGGAAATCCCGTCAAGGGTGGCAAAGGACTGGCCCCTGCCTGGTTTGAGCTCTGGGATGCCAGGGAGCCGAAAGGCACCTGCGTGATTATAGCTCCCTGGGGCAGCCAAGCAACCTGCAAACACACACGGGGCTGGTGCTGTTTGTGATACGTTGCGGTGTAACAAACTGCCCCCAAACTCAGTGGCTTACAGTGGTGACAGTCATTTCTTTTCTCGTGATGTGTGTGAGCTGGGCATTGGAGAGCAGCTTGGTCCGGTGGCTCGGGCTCAGGGTCTCTCAGGAAGCTGCAGTTAGCAGGGTGGCCCTGACGCAGCAACGGGAGGCTTGACCAGGGCTGGAAGGGCCGCTCTTGAGACGGCGCAAGCGCACGGTTGGCAACTTGGCCCTGGCTTTCGCTGGAGGCCTTCACTCCCCTTCATGTGAGCCTCTCCACACTGCTGGCTGAGTGCCTGTGTTAGTTTTTTTGTTTATTACTGCATAACAAATTACCACACACTTGGTAGCTTAAAATGGTACTCTACTGTCTCATAGTTCTGTAGGTCAAAGGCCGACTCATCAGGGTTTTCCTAAGGTCTTAAAAGTCAAATCAAGGTTCTAGTTGGTCTGGGCTCTGATCTGGAAGCTCTGGGGGAGAATCTGCTTCCAAACTCATTCGGGTTTTTGGCAGAGTTGTTCCTTGCAGTTACCTGGGACTTAGCTTCCCCTCCTCTTGCTGGCTGTCAGCTGAGGGAGCTCTTGCTTCCAGAAGCCACTGTCAGGCCCGGTTAAGTCAGCAAGGGTGCATTGCATCTGATCACCTCTTCTGCCACCAGCTGAAGAAGCTCTGCTTTTAAAGGGCTTATAGGATTGAATAAGACCTTCTCAGATAATTCTCCTCTCTTAAGGTTAACTGATAGGTAATCTTAATCACATCCACACAAATCTCTCTTGCCATAGAACATAAGTTAATGGTGGAAATACGCTTGAAGGCCAAGGTTACAGAGACCAGCAGAGAATGAGACTTGCTCCGCACCCCCCAGCTCTTGGTATTATTTGTCTTTTTCATTTTCATCATTCTGGTTGACCACTTAATGCCATTCATTCAGCAAACATTTATCAAGTCCCCACCACCATGGGCTGAATGTAGTATCTAAAATGGTGTCTAACACAAAGTAGGCACTCAGGAAATATTTTTACACTGATTTTGCAAATGGTAGAGACACAAAACTCAATTAGATGTGAAATCCACCCACAGAAGCTTAAAAATAGATAAGGAGGGTAAGAATGATGACCAGTATGTAAATAACTATACCACAATAGAAAGAGCGGTAAGGGTCATGAGGACGGTGTGTTAGAGTGCTAGAAAAATTCAGAGGACAGAGTAAGTGTTTTCTAATTTAGAGAGAGAAAAATCAAGAGAAGCTTCCTGGAGGAGGTGGCATTTAAATGGGTTTTATAAGAAGGAATCAGGATTTAGACATGCAGAGGTGATGGAGATCAATGGTGACAGCTAATATTCCAAGGAGATAGAAGAATGTGAGCAGATTACAGATTGTTCACAGAAGAAAATCAAGAACTAAAGGCTGGCAGTTTTCTGGACATATTCGATGCCCAGAGGTATTTTTTTGATCTCCTCATTGTTTTTTAAAAGTTTAAATTTGAATGCACTTTAGCAGGGCGTGCACTTCCAATTTTGGCTTAGTCAACACCATTTCCCGTTGTCTTAAACCAACTCTTCAACCTCTGCATAGACTTTACCTTATTCCCCTGGCTCCTGAGAGATTGGTGCTTGAGACCATGAAGTTCAAGAACCCATTCCCATTACACAAAAGACAACCAAGGTCCAGGACAGCGAAGTGAGCCCTCTAAGGGGAGATGGCATTTCTACATGAATTCCGGCCTCTCGATGTTCTCTCAGAGCCTTGCTTTAGAGGCCAGTGGACCTAGGAGCTCAGTCACACTTCCTGTGAAGGCTGCCTATTGAGGCTGTCAACAGACTGCTAGCTTTGTCTTTCCTTGGAGCAAGTTTTAATTAAAAGAAAAGGAAAGGAGCCCAAGATTTCTAGGCAAAGACAAAGACAGAGGCTAAATTGTGCTTCCTTTGTTATTTTACTGAGAGCTAAGCTGAAAACATAAACGGCAAAAATTTTCTTAACTAATTAAAAAATGCAAATAGAATATCTCTCTCCTTTTCAGAAACGAAATTGCTTTCTAAAGCCAACCTAAGCCCTGGAGAAACTGACAAAAAAATAAAAATTTAAAAGATTTGAAAAGGTAAAATGGGACTGCAGTAGATTCGCAGGCGCCACCTGGTGGCCTCTTTTAACCGGAGGGAAAGGAAACAGGATTGGTAAGATGTTTGACCCGGGTCACACTGACATTTGGCACAGAAAACTCCCTACGTGTGAAAGTGGTAATTACCAAAAGGTCTTATTTGTGCTGAGGCCAAAGTAGTGGGATGTTCAGTGCAGGTGGGCTGGATGGAAATTCAGGACTTTGAAAGCACTTGAGAGAATTCCCTCCCAGAGCTCTAAAGGAAGAGGTGGCACAGAAACAGGGAAGGGTACTGGGGAAAGGAGGAGGGGTGGAGGAAGTATGGGCTTGAATCTCCCTACAGCCTCTGGAGTACCTAGCCCGGGACTGTTTCTCCAGGGCTTCTGGGTAACGTGAGAGAGAAAGACACTGTTCCATATCCTTTGTGTTTTTTCAAAATCATTTTACAAATATTATTTACTTTTAAAAACCTGTACTGACTTTATTACAGATTAATAACATAACCACAGTAAAGGGTGTAAGAAAAAAAAGGAATTAACCTGAGGAACTTTGGACTATATACTTTAAGGCTGAAGACTACGCTGCATTGTGCTCTAGTAAACTTGCCCTTCAAACAGGTTATAGGTCGCAGTTCCGAAACTGCTTTATGTGTAACCTGGGGTTGAGCAAATAAGTAAATATACTGTAAATAATAAGCACCAGGTTTTTTGTTTGTTTGCTTGTTTTACTATCAGAGAAAGGAATTATAAACAAGGAAGGAAAAGAATAGAAGGAAGCCCGAGTGGTGGAATGGAATTTGATGTATCAGTACAAAGTCAAGATTTTCAGTAAATTGACTGATATGGAAATAAGCAGAGACTTGTGTGCATGTCACACTTGCACCTGTTTCCTAGCTCGGCCCACTGAGTGAAGAACCATTGGCGCCGTGGTCGCAGTGAGCGCCTAGCGGTCAGATTTCTCTTTCTAAATATTCATCTCCAACAAAAAGGAGCCAGGCTCGCTTTCAGTGATGGCCGATTGCGTTAGTGGGGGCTGGGGAGGCACAGAGTCAACCTGGAACGTCCTGTGGTACCAGCAAGCAAGGAAGTGCTCCAGGAATGACGGGGACACATGGAAATAAAACAAGTCAACTTCATGGGGCTTCGCAACCTGGGGTAACCGGACAACAACATAAAAAATGATAATAATGAATTGTAATCCACAGAATAAAACAGTCAAGAGTCCATATTGATATAAATAAATGATTAAATAACTAATAGGTAAATGGAGGAAAAGGAAAAGTTCTTTCTCACTGGAACACTCCAATTAATTAATGTGGAAGGGATGACGGAAATAGAAAATCACCAACTGCAAATGCCACAGCAATCATTGCTTCAAGGAAGTATTACCAGTAGATGCTGGAGTACAAATACGAGCAGCAACAGGATATTTACATAGTCTCAAAATACCTCTCTGCAGTATACGTATTAATGTCCATGAGAAGCTCCGGCAGCTGTGGCTCAGGGATTGAGTGCTGACCTGCAGACCCAAGGGTTGCCTGTTCGATTCCTAGTCAGGGCCCATGCCTGGGTTTTGGGTTTGGTCTTGGGTTGGGGCAGGTGCAAAAGGCAACCGATTGATGTTTCTCTCCCACCTCACTATTGCTGTCCCTCCCTTCTCTTCTCTCTGAAATAAAATAAAATAAAATAAAAATTAAACAAAACCTGGCAAGGTTACTGTCACCAGTGATGAAACATACAAAAAATAGGGTGTGCACACAATATCACTTTATGTGATATCCTTACCAAGATGCAAAACCTAAATTTAATAATGAGGAAACTCAGACAAACCCAAAGAGAGAAATAGTCTACAAGTTAACTGACCAGTGCTCTTCAAAAGCATCAAGGATGTGAAAGATGGAAAAAATAATACACTGCCTCAGTTTTGAAAGGACTAAGGAAACCCGACAAATAAATGCGATGTGTAATCCTGCACTGAGTGCTGGACCGTAAACAGGACATTAGTGGGACAGTTAATGAAAATGGAATAATATCTGTAATTAGTTAGTGGAATACCATAGCAAGGTTAATTCCTGTTTTTAATCATTGTATTGTGGTTATATAATATGTTACTATTTGGGGAAGTTAGGTAAAGATTATATAGGAGTTCTTTGTAACCATTTTTATAATTTTTCTTAGTCTTATATTAATTCAAAATGAAAAATTAAAAAATCAAAGATCCTTAATCAACTCTAAGAATCTTTACCAGAACATCAATTCTCATCATGCGTAACCTGCAAAGTAGAGATCTTTCAACATAACATTAAATAATATCAGAGCATGTTCTACTAGCTAGAAACCCTATAACTCTTTTCTTGTCCATCTTACATATCTGTATCTTAATTAATTACTTCATTCATTGATTTTTTAAAAAATTAAAAGACAGTGGGCTAAGCCTCACTCTGGGAATACAACAACGAATAAGCCTGACATAATACTTAGTTTCAATGAACCATGAATCACATGGAAATAAAATTAGACAGTCAATTATAGTGCGTTAAGCATTTGCAAGCAGTTGCAATAGTACAAACTCTAGAGCTATGTTGTCAATTCAAATCCACGTCCCACCACTAGCTGTGTGACTTTGGGAAAGTTACTAAGACTCTCTGTGCCTCTGATGTCTCCTTTGTACAACAAAGATGATAATAATAGTATCTACATCCTATGGTGTTTGTGAAATTTAAACGAGTTAATTTGATAAAGCACTTAAGACAGTGCCTGGCATACAGCAAGCATGAAAAAGTAAATGGGGACTCTTGAGTAAGGGGGCATCTGGCCCAAATGCGTGGAGAAGGAGAATATCTGAGAAAAAAAGTCCAGAGCAAGTGACATGTAGGCTGAGGTTGAGAATGGTCAGCCTTTGCAAAGGCCCAGAAATGAGGAAGGGCGGAGAGATTCGCAACACGGGGAAAAGATGAAATGTGGGGGGCGGGGGGAGGTGAGTGGTGAGAAACGAGGGAAGTAAGCGGAGACCAAAAAAAAAAAAAATTTAAAACATTTAAAAAGGTAAATTCAGTCCCATTTATTAAAAGGGCCTTTTAATCTGGGTTATGAAGTTTGAGCTTTACCTTCCAGGCTGTGTGACCAGTCTGGCCTTTAGAAAGATCTCCACGGGAGCAGAGTGGAAACTCTCAGAGGCCCATGTTGGAGTCGCGGTTAGGAAGGTTTTGTGGTGCTCTGAACAGAAGGTGGGGAGAAGTGAGCAGATCTGAGAGATATTTAGAAAGCTAAAGCAATTTGCTTTTCGCTGAGATAGCACTATGAGGGGAGAATTTTTTAACATCTTCGAGATACATTTCACATATATGCAATTCACCTGTTTAAAGTACGCGGTTCACTAAGTTTTAGTACATTCACAGAGTTGTACATCTATCACCGCAATCAATTTTATGGCATCTTTGTCACCCCCAAACAAAACCCTGTGTCCATGAAGAGTCACTTCACGTTTCTCCCCAGACCTTTCCCCCAAATCCACCACCCAACGCTAGGTAGCCACTTCCTGTCTCAGTGGGCTTGCCTGTTCTGAACATTTCATATAAATAGAATTATATGACATGTGGTCTTTTGTGATTGGTTTCTTTCTCTTAGTGCAGTGTGTTCCAAGTTCATCTGTGTTTTAGCATATGTCAGTACTTCATTCCCTCTAATGCTCACATAATATTCCACTGTACGGAGAGACCACAGATTCTCTCTCCAGATGCACATCTGGCTTGTTGACACCTGTAGGCTCTTATGAATAATGTTGCCAAGAGCATATCTGTTCAAGTTTTGTGTAGACATATTTTTATTTCTCTCAAATATATAGATAGTAGTGGAATTCCATAGTCATATTTTTAACTGAGTCTGTGTTTAACTTTTTGAGGAACTGCCAGACTGTTTTCCAAAGAAGCTGCATGATTTCACATTTGTAATGTCATGTGTGAGGGTTCCAGTTTTCAACATCCTAATTGGTATGAAATGGGATCTTATGGTGTGGAGTTGCATTTGTCTGATGGCTAACAATGTTAAACATCTTTCCATGTGTTTCTTAGCCATTTGTTTAGCTTCTTTGAGGAAATGTCTATTCAAATATTCTCCTCATATTTACACTGGGTTATTTTTTATTGAGTTGTAAGAGTTCTTTATGTATTCTCGATACAAATCTCTTATCATATATATGATATGCAAAATTTGTCTTCCGTTCTTTTCACTGTCTTTCACTTTTTGGTGATATCTTTGACATGCCAAAACTTAATTTTGATGATGTTTTGTTTATATTTTTGTTGCTTTTGTTTTTGGTGTTATATCTAAGAAACCATTAACTAAATCCAAGGTCACAAATATTCACACCTATTTTTTTCTAGCAGTTTTCTATTTTTAGCAATTACATTTATGCCTTTGATCATTTGAGTTAATGTTTGTAGACGGTGTGAGGTAGGGGTCTAAATTCATTGCATGTGGGTATCCAGTTGTCCATCTGGATGGGATTTTGACATGAATTGTGTTGAAATGCTCTCAAAAAGAGTAGGGAATAGGATCTAGGAAAGAACCCCCGGGCAACACTATTTGTTAAGGAACAGCAGAGAAATGCTGTTACGCCAAAGGGCTTGGGAAGTGGCCAGAGAGCTGAGAAAATCCAGGAGAGTGTGGTGCCAGAGACTCCAAGGAAAGAAAAAGTTTTGTGGAGGAGGGAGAGTTACCAATGTCAAAATTCTTGAAGGGTTCAAGCGCAATAAGAACTGAGAGTGTTCATTGAATTAGTGACCAAGGGGTCACTGTAAGAGAGAGAGAGAGAGCAGTGTCAGTGGAGTCAAGAGGGAAGGAGATGAACTTTTGCCAAAGTAGACAAACCTTTAAAGTAGTTTGACTTTGATGAATATTATGAAAGTCTGAAGTAGAGCAACTAATATTTCTTATGCATCTGCTATGTGTCAAGAGCTTTCACATGTATCCCACCATTGTTCTCTTCACCCACCCTATTCTGTTACATCTCACTGTGCCTAGAGCACTTCCCTGAATTATAACCGTCAGAGCGGAGATTATACCTCATTCTCAGTGACCCACTATTGTCTTTCAAAGTCTCAGAAAACATTTTCATTTCATGATTTATTCTAGAACTTGGCCATGATCAATTTCAAGATTACTGGTCTATATTTTCCAGAATTTACCTTTCACCTCATATATTTACCTGTTTTTTTATTTTTTGGCACCAAACTTTTTCATAATTCTTGAGTCAGAACTGACACTGTTTCCGTGATTGAGTGGATTCAAGCACATGGTTTCAGAAACACACAAGACCTAGAATAAACACCATTATGCCTTTCTTCTTTGTTCCCCACTGTCTGTAAATCACATCCCCTGCTCCTCATCGGCTCAAAAACACGAATACCATTTTATACATCTCTTATGGAGGCACCCAAATTCTCCTTCCTAACACTCAACACATGAAACCCAAAGCAGAAGAAAGCGGGAAATTCCGTCCCTCTGCTTTATAAGTGGCCCACTCCCCTTTCCTTGGGGCCCACTGCCTCGTTCCTAAATGGGGCAAACTCGGATTATTTTTAGGCACATGAGGCCAAGGCTGATTTTCTTTGCTTTTTTCTTTTTCTTTAATATTGTGAGCTTTATTATAGTATTATAGTTTGATTGTATAGAGTTTAAGAGTTCTGAAACCTGTTAACATAAAGTCCTTAAGTACTTTTAATTATTAACAGATAACTGATATACATAAAGTAATCTTAGATATGCCTAACGGCTGATTTTCTGAACTTGTTTTCAGCACAATAGACCATTCTCATTTTACACAAAAAAAACCCCATCATGCTTTCTTCACCTGCTCAAAGATGCAGCCACCATCCCCATCTCCCTAAAAGCTTTCTGCAGCCCACTAAAAATATCCAATGTTGACAGATGCAAGCTATCAATACAGAGACTCAGATCCCAGGGTGAGAAGTGGCCAGAGGCAAAGTCTTGATAAACAGCTCAAATTGGCTCTTACTCCACAGGTGACGCCTAGTTTATCTGGGTAATTGTAAAGGGCATTTTACAGCAAATCAATTAAATGAAAATCTTTTAAACCCTTTTTAAATGGGGGAGAAAAGGGAGGGTGGAAAGGGCCAACCTTTGTAAGCTAACAGGTGATTTTAATTGGAACCAGCAGCGTTATACCATGTTTTTGACCCATTCGGTAAAGGCAGAAAAAGAAATCAATAAATTTCCATCAGCATTTGCCCTCCTGGAGTCTTATAAGTAGAATGGAGACACGAACCCCACTTAATGGCTTCATCAAGCACCTCACTGATTCTCTAACAGAATTAAATAGGTTGCAGGTCTCTCGCCGTTGTCCTCAGAGTGCCGCAGTGTGCTGGGTGCTGCTAGGTGCTGCTAGGTGCTGCTAGGTGCTATGTTGGGCACCACCATCCTCTCTGTGCGCACAGGCTCTCCCACCTGAGCCCAGGCTCAGTCATGGCAACACATCCTGAAGTAGCCCTGGGTTAGAGATGTGGACCCACGTACTGATCCTTTGTCGAAAACCAAACACGACAGCTCCCATTCGCTCCTGGAGGTAGATCCACAGAGACTCCGCAGGACCTAACTGCGGGCTTGACTTTGGTCCCATATTAGCTGTGCAAACTTGGGCAAATTACTCAATCTCTCTGATCTGCCATTTTCTCATCTTTATAAGGGGATATAATGATGCCAACCCCTTCATTGGGTTGTTGTGAGATGAAAGGTTGTTGCATATCAATATACTTAAAAGTCCATTCAAAGATTTGGACAGAAAAAATTAAAATGGCCACCCAACACATAAGACGATGCACTAACTCACTCAACAAAAACAATGAAATCAGAACAGGACTGAGGAGCTACTTTTCATCTATCAGATTGGCAGAAATTCCAAGGTTTGTGAGAATATTCTATTAATGAAGTAGTGGGGAAATAGCCCCTCGTTCGTTGTTGTCGGAGATCCAGGAGGGCAATGCCCCGATAGCAGAGAGTTTGTAAATATCCGGGAAAATACGCGCATTTACTCTTTGACCCAGAAATCTCACTACCATCAATTCTTCCCAAAGATACCCGAGCCACTATTCCAAATAACCACGAAGCTCACCCCGGCAGCATTTTTTCTAATTGCAAATGGTGGGAAACTGTTCAAATGTCCACGAATGGCTCCGTCGCGTAAGCACGGGACGTGCGTGCAGTGGGATGCTCTGGACTGGCAAAAGCAGCACGATAGAGCTGTGCGTGCTGATGTGGAGGGATCCCCAGGACGCGGTAAGTGGAAAAAGCAAGAAGTGGAACATTAGTGTACAAAGGGTGTCACTTTTGGTAAAAAATAAAATAAAATAAAAGAGGAAACGCGCCAATATTCATATGTATTTGCTTATATTTGCAACAATAAACACTGGAAAAATAGACTGAAAGCTGACAAAAGTGGGAGGATTGGCATGATCATAGTTGGAAGTCAGATTTCTTTAAATCTTGTATAAATTTTACTTCAGAAACATATAAATATTTTATATATTAAAAATTATATGTAAAAATATAATCCCTAAAAATTAAAAATCTACAAAATTAACTATAAATCATTTTGATGACTAATCAGAGAAAATAATTATTCCAAGTGACTTTAGACCACAGTGATAGAGAAATATATTCTAAAGATAAATAAAGCTGGGGAGAAATTTTAAATTTCACTTGGTAGTTTAATTATTAGTTTGATTGCTTTAAAACTATTTTATTTATTGTAGAACAATGCTAATAAATAATTAAACTAATGTTGTCAGGAACCAAAATTTTCAATGTATGGAAAAACATGTAAAGAAGAAATTTTTAAAAGCTAGTTAAGGACTTAGCAAATAGAAAGAGATAAAGCAATAAATGCTGATTTCTTCCTTTTTCTTCTTTTCTTCCTTTTTGGGGGTTGGAAAAAGAGATCCCCCATCTAAGGGACCAAGTGGTTCAGAACCCATTGAGAGGCTGCCCTTGGTTCAGGGCTCTTTTATACTGAGTGCGCTTTACAAGCCACGGAAATAGACTCTGGTTGGCTGGAGGGGGGACGCCCTATTAGGAGAACAGTCACAAGGTCGAAAGGAGTGCCGCCCAGTTACACCCTGGGGGAGCCCTCGGAGCACGCCAACCCAGGGCTGTTTCATTTATGCAGCGCAGTATAACAAACCACCACAAAACTTGGTGGCTTAGAACAACCACGATGCATTATTTCTCACAATTTTATGGATCAGCTGAAAATGAGTCTGTTGGTTTCTCCCGGGCTCACTCATGTGACAACATTCAGCTGGTGGATAGGCTGCGGCTGGGCTCACCTGGGAGGGCGGAGGAGACTGGACCTCTCTGTCCACATGGTCTGGTATGCTCAGGGAGGCTACACCGGGCTTCTTCACAGCGTGATGGGGTGATGGGGTGATAGGGTGATGGGGAATGTCCCAAGAGGGTACGAGTGGACCTAGAAGGCCTATGTTGGCAGCTGTACATCACTTCTGCATTCTGCTGGTCAAAGACTATCACCCAGATATCCCAGGTGCCAGGGATGAGAAAACAGACTCTACACTTAACGGGAAAGGCTACAGATAATTTGTGTCAGCGTCCATCCTCTGACCACAATTATTTGCAGCTTCTCTCATCAGAAGTGGAGTCCACATCTCTGCTCTGAGTCTGGGACAGGCCTGGCAGCACGCTCTGAGTGGCAGAATGCGGGTAGTACCTGGGCTGCTGCATCCTGGCAAGGCCATGCCCTCTCCCTCTCGGTGCACTGTCTTTACCACGAAAACAAGCCTGGTCTGCACTCCAGGAGGAGGTAAGGGCCGATGAAAAGAAATCCGCTGCAGTCACTGTGCCACCCGAATGCCGCTGCATGGGTGGCCCAGGTGAAGAGCTGTCCAACCAACTCACAGAGTCATGAGAAATAATAAATGGTTGTTTTAAGACACGACATTTTGAGGTTGCTTGTTCCACAGCAGCAGATAACTGCCACCGGGGCGCTCTGCCACGACAGCCGTGCAGTCATTGACGTGACTTCTCCAAAGCCTGATGTCCAGGTCCCTGGGCTCTGTTGGAGGCAGGATTCTGCCTCTGAATCAACAAGCTGTGGCAGGGCCCCATCTCCTGGCACAGACCGGGAACCTGGTTGTCATGCACGTTCATAACTCTCATCACCTCCGTGCTGTGTCCCAAGGAGTTTGCTATCTCTGTGTTTTAACTTTCAAACCCAAGCCCAGGTAGGATAATTCCCTTCCTTGCTTGCCTTTAACACAGCTGAGAAACTCTGAAACAAACAAACAAAAATTGCCAAAACCTCAAGAGGGACCAAAGAGACACTAAAACAAAGAAAAACGAGACGATTATAATAATCTCAATGACAAGGCTTCTGTTGTGTCCTGGCCAGACAGCGCCGACAGATGTATGGCCTCTCTCTCAGTCCTCACTTCTTCTTACACGTTGGGATAAGTGTGCACCTGCTGCAGCTCTGACGGCACGTCAATATCAAGGCCACGCAGTACACACGTGGACCGAACGTGGTCTGTTCTGGGAACTTGCTGCTTATAAGTCCCACTAGGGGGAGTTTTACCCTGGGAGACAGCACTGCACAGGGCTTGATAGTATAAATTAAAGAGTCTGATAGATGCCTTTCTTCACTTGTAAAGTGTGAATAAAATGTAGATTGTGGTGTGGATTAAATGCAAAAAAACGCGTATAGTATTTAGCGTAGTCGGCAAATAGTAAGGGCCCATTACTATTTGTCACCGTTAACAACAGACCGAGACAGCCCGGAGCCTGGGGACACCGCGCCTTCATCCTTGTACCCTCAGAACCTGTCCTGCTGCCCAGCATATATTAGGGGCTCGGTAAACATTCACTGAATAAGTCACTACGTCAGGGGGTGAGGGAGCATGAGGACACCAGCAGTAAAGTCATTGGCCCAAGGTCACCAGGCCACACTGCCACTTCCAAGCAGAGTTCACCAATCTCTGCACTGTAGGGTTCCTTTAAGTCTTTTTTTCCTAAGTGTTTGGATTGTGCCTGACTGAGCATAAGTCTCGGGGAGAGAGATTCAATCAGAGTTCCAAGTCTGACTCCTATTCCAGCCACAGATGAGCGAGTGTCTGTCTCTCCTTTTCCCTGGGCGGGTGACAATCTCAACGAATAGGCTTTTAAATTAAGTAGTGATTTGGAATGTAAGTGAGTACATTTAAGATGATAAGAGACAGAGACACCCTAATGGCTGAAATATTTGTCATATCACAAGTAAACGGAGTGTTTCGGGGAGTCACTAATACAACTAATTTTTCCAAATCCTCCTCTGCTCTGTGCGAGAAGATGAGGTCAGAGCGGGTTCAGCCAGCCTGCGGCGAGCCGCAACCGCGGGACTGGAGAGAATACTGATGGACGGCTGAGGCGGCCGGACAATTTTCCTCAGGAAACCAGAGCCGGATTGTTCGAATTAAGCTGTGGCTGCCCCACAACCAGAGGCAGGTTGCTGCAAAATAAAAAGGTGGAGAAACGAATGTGCAGCCCAGACAGCTTTTCCCCAGGTGGTTTGGGCTCTGCTGTGGGGTGTCGGAAGAGAAGTTGGAAATTATCGAAGGCAACTGCCCCCTACACATTCTCACCCCCCATTGTTTTAATGTCCTGTGCGGCAACCCCAAATGTTGTTAGTCAAGCCTCTTCTGGATGCTCCCGGAGCCTCCGGTCTCACTGCCCAGCTTCGATCCGCATGCGCAGTGGAACCCAGAGGCCCCGGGCCCGGCGGCTGTGCTGACCCTTCTGCTGGTGTCAGCAGTGAACTGAAAGGCAGATGGCCCTGGTCATTTGGGTGCGGTGCTTGGAGGGATTAGGCTTAAAGCTAAAACCTGACTTCAGATCTGGCCCTCCCCCTCAAATTTGCTGTCCTTTCTTCAGCTGGGAGCAATACTGGCTCAGACTCCTCCGCTTTGTGAAAATGGGAATGATGCCTGCTCCAGGGCCTTTTCCAGTGGGGAGGGTTGGGAGGGTGGGCGGAAAGGGAGAAGTGGTCATTTCACCTGAAATTCACATGAATGAAGGACATCACATTTAGATTTTGGTGTTAGCTCAAAATAAATATTTGTCCAGCCAAAGAGAAACACTAAAAAGATCCCAAAGAGTGCCCACCATTCCACTTGACACAGGTGTCATTTTGGGACCCGACCTTCTGCAGCACACTCTAAGGAATTTTTTAAATACATTTGCCTGGGACAAGTATAAGCATTGCATTTTTAAAGCAGTCATTCATTCAATTTAAACTTTTAAGTATGCCACAATTTTTGTAATCTCAGTTTGGCATTTCTTAGCATCCTGAGAGCCTAAAAAATGGAAAATGGTCCAGGTCCTCTCTCTGAGAGCCTCTGTCCACCTGCTTATATGAGTCTCATTATAATCACATAAGATTAAGAATGTAAATTGGTTTGTTATTAAAAGGCTTTATAGATGATATGTGGTATCTAGAGTAGTCAAACTTTTAGAAACAGAAAGAAAGTTGAAAGGTAGCTTATAAAAAGGGGTTATAAGCAGTTAGTTACATACAAAGGAGCTCCCATAAAACTGTCCACAAATTTCTCAACAGAAACTTTGCAGGCCAGAAGAGATTGGCACCAAGTATTAAAAGTGATAAAAGCAAGGACCTTCGATCAAGGCTACTGTACCCAGGAAGGCCTTCGTTTAGAATCAAAGTACATATAAAAAGCTTCCCAGATAAGAAAAAGCTAATGGAGTTCATCACCATCAAACTGATATTACATAAAATGTTAAAGGGACTTCTTTAAGAAGAGGACAAAAAATAAATAAAAATATGAACGATAAAATGGCAATAAATACATGTCTATCAACAAATGAATCTAAAAAACAAAAAGAAAACAAACAAATGGAATGGAAATAGACTCACAGATAAAGAGAACATTTTGATTGTTGTCAGGTGGGAGGAGAGTTGGGGGAACTGTAAAAAAGGTGAAGGGATTAAGAAGTACAAATTTGTTGTTACAGAATGGTCACGGGGATGTAAAGTACAGCATAGGGAATATATCAATAATATTTGAATAAGTACATGTGGTGTTACATGGGTACAAGATTTATCAGGATAATCACTTAGTAAGTTATATAACGTCTAATCACTGGGGGGTACACCTGAAACTAATATAATATTGTATGTCAGCTATAATTGAAAAATTTAAAAATGGTTTAAAACAAACAAAAAAAGAAACCAGAAACCACACTAAGGGTCTCAATGGAGAAAATTTCCTATAAGAAACTGATTAAATATTTAGTGATAACTGACAAAGCTAAAAGGGGGGACTAAGATAATAACTTCTGGAATGGTCACGCCTTCCATGGCTGGGCACAAAGGGAAAGAGAGGGACTATTGGAACCTAAAAGCCCAGAGGCTGGGCCCATCAGGCAGGAGCCAGCTCTCTGGGGAAGGGCGCTGTGTGGCTGTTGCCGGAGCCCCAGGAGCTGGAGGGGAGCCCCACAGAGCTGGGAGTCAGGCCTATGAGGAAGGGTTTCACCCAGTACTGACAACTTCTGAAGGAGTACAGCGTTATTGGTTCGGGGTGTGATGGAAAAAAACTGGAAACCAGAAGCAACTGCCACCATCATGGTGGAGGGTCATTGCCGGGCGAGGCTATCGGTAACAGTAAGCAAGAGGGAAGGCCCTCATCCTTCCTCCTGCTTTCTCATCTGCTTTTATTCCCCCTTTGGGGGGACTTAACAGAGACCCAGTTGGCAAGGAGAAATGTGGTTTTCAGAAACCGAGGCCCAACCTCCAGAATCAGAGTCTAAAGGAATGGGTTTGGAGCCAGAGACTCAACAACTGGCACAATAGCCCTGAAAGTGCTTCCTGCCACTTCAGTTCAGCTACGGATGCCAGTTCTGACCTCCAGGCTCATGCTGAATATATTCACACTCTTCAAGAATCCAAAAATCGCTATCCTTCCCTCCTCATGCCCTCCATTTCCAACCTAACAGAGCCTTCTGTTGACTCCTCCACCGTGGGCTCCTTAGGACAGGAAGCCTATATGGCTCAGTTCACTCCTCTGCGGTCAGCATACCACCAAGAACATGCCAGGTGCTTTCTCAGCATTGATGTGAACTAACGGATTGCTCTAAAGGTTAGGAAATAAGTCTTTGTGTTGAACTCAAATCAGCCTGCCCTAAAGCGAGTGGCCTATCCAATTCGGCAAATGACCTGACCCACTCCAGACCTGTTTCCTTAGAGTTCAGACACCCCCACCCACCCACCCCTCCATCCCTGGAGAACTCTGAATCACTCACTCAAGGAAGGAAGTAAAACCTTGGTACAGTTCTTAGAAGGAAATCATATTTTAAATAAAAGCATTTTCAGAAGGAAAACTTATTGAGGTTTGCACAATTGGGGTGATATGGAACTCAAACCCTAGAGCTCTGACTCTGTTCCATGATTCCCAGAGAGGCAGGGCCTGGAGGACACATGAAAATGAAGAAGACACAGTCCCAGCCTCAGAGGATCTCACCAACAAGTAGGGGAGGCAGCCAGGCACCCAAACACCTCCCAAATGTTTGAAAAGTGCTAAAAGTACTAAAGATGCAAATTGTACAGGGAGCACAGAGCTGGGGAGTCGCCAATTTGCCTAGGCAAGTTCTGGAGGAAAAAGGTTTCAGCTGGCTTTGGAAAAGTGAATAGATTTCCAGGTGGAGAAGAAAAAGAAAACCACTCTAAACCCACCAGGTTTATTCTCTCTCAGCTCTACCTGCTTCCATTCTTCCAAGTCCATCTTGGATAACCACATCTTGCAACACTTCTTACTTCAACTTCACTCATTTTCTTTAAATGGTGAGGCCACACTCCTATATGCATTAGTCCCTTTCCTCCATCCTGATCTCTGCTGGCAGTTTTGTTATAGATAGCTTGCCATGCTCAACAAATTTATCCTTAATGTAAGCATGATAATCAAACCCAATCTATGGACATTTATGAAAAACTCAAAGTTAACATCGTACATAATGGTCAAATATTAAATGCTTTTCTCCTAAGATTAGAAACAAGGTAATGATGTCCACTTTGACAAGAGGTTCTAGCCAAAGCAATAAGAAAAGAAAAAGAAGTAAAATGTGTACTGACTGCAAAGGAAGAAATAAACAATATTTACCCACAGATAATATTGCTTATGAAAAAAATCTTAAGGAACTCCACAAAATCATTACTAGAATTAATAAGGGAATCGAGCAAAATCACACAGTGCATGATCAATATTTAAGTTTAATTGCATTCCTACAATGTAGATGCAATTAATTGGAAAATAAAATTTAAAAACAATTCTATTTACAATAGCATAAAAGTGTAATTAGAAACCAATGTAACAAAAGATGCAAGATCTCTTCATTCTAAACTACAAAACATTGCTGACAGAAATTTTAAAAGACCTAAATAAATGAAGAGATATCTACCATGTTTGTGGATTGTTAAGATGTCAACTTTACCCGATTTAATCTGTAGTGTCATTACAATACCAACTGTAGCCCTGGCTCGTGTGGCTCAGTGGATTGAGCACTGGCCTGTGAACCAAAGGGTCCCATGTTCTACTCCCAGTCAGGGCACATGCTTGGGCTGCAGGCCAGGTCCCCAGCTGGGGGCATGCAAGAGGCGACTGATCTCTTGCGCATCAATGTTTCTCTCCCTCTCTTTCTTCCTCCCTTCCCCCTGTCTAAAAATAAATAAATAAAATCTTTAAAAAAAAGATTGTAATTCAAGCAGGCTTATTTTTTAAGAAACTGAGTTGATGTTTAAAATTTACATGGAAAAGTGTCCTGGCTGCTGTGGCTCAGTGGACCGAGTGCTGGCTTGCAGACAGAAAGGTCGCTGGTTCGATTCACAGTCAGGGCACGTGCCTGGGTTGCGGGCCAGGTCCCCAGTTGGGGGTGTGCAGAGGCAACCAATCGATGTTTCTCCAGCGTATAGATGTTTCTCTCCCGCTTTCTCCCTCCCGTCTCTCTAAAAATAAAGAAATAAAATATTAAAATTTTCATGGAAAAGCAAAAGATCTAGAAGATTCCAGACCAACTTTAAAAAGAAAAACAAAGTTGGGGGATCCATACTACCTGGTTTTAAGACTCACTGAATCAAACATGAACTTAACTGAATATAACTGTTCCAGTTTTGTATTACTGTGTAACAAATCACCCTAAAACAGTGCATTGAAACTGTAACAATCACCTATTTTGCTCAGGAACTAGGATTTGACCAGCCTCAGCCGACCAGTTCTCGCACAGGGTCTGTCGTACAGGCAGGGCAGCTAAGTGTGTCCTGAGAACCCAGTGGAAGCAGTACGGATTTAATGATTTAGACGTAGAAGTTACCCAGTGTCACTCCACACTACCCGTTAAAAGTTGGCTCCTGAAGATGTCCCATATTTGACAGGAGAGGAATTAAACCCCGTACCTTGATGATAGTAGAACTATGAATGTGTTTTAAAACCACCACACAAACCAAACAAGCGAAGGACCTGAGATAAAAATCACTCTTGGCCTAACAGAAAGTATGGTGGAAACAAGAAAGGATATGATAAAATGAAGGGAAATGCCACGTGGGACTCGTGAAGCTTCCTAGGTCTCCTGATGAAATTTATCGCAATGGCAAGTGGGGAGAAGGTAGGAAGCTGGGTCTGGGACGGCGCTTTTTTCCTCCTCATACAAAGCGCGGCCTTACTTGACTGGACGAGGTCCCCCGCGTTTCACGTGCCTTCTCTCTTCCGCTCCCAGGCCTTTGAATCATGCTGTTCCCATGGACTAGGGTGCCCTTCCTCTTTCCTGTGACTGTCTCCTACTCACTCTCTAGGTTCCGGTTAGGCATTTTGCCATCCGGGAAGCTCTCCTTGGCCCCCTTCCATGGGTTGCCATAACTCCCTGTGCTTTGCCCCTTCTTAATGCTCATCAGTGTCTTGTTGCTACCCATTCACGGAGCGATCCCGCTACCCCTTACTAGAGTGGAGGCAACCTGAAGGCAGCAGGTGATGTGTTGTACTTCTTCGTATTCATAGCGCTCCAGTAAGACTGATGAAGGGCTTAAGTGAGGGTGCGGAATACTCAACGTCACACAAGGAAGTGGCTGCAAGATCTCTAGCTTTGTCCCAAGGTATTGGGCCTCACCTCCTTGCAGCGGCGAACCGGAACTGGGCAGAGCAGACCTGACCAAGTGATGAGCTAGTGCCTCCGTGTGCGGAGCCAGCAGTGCGGTCTGCTCAACCATGGCCTCCCCTCCGGCCTCCCCAAATCAGCCAACGTCCCTTCCCTGCTCCTCTCCGAGAGAAGATCGACCTGCTTCCCAGTAAAACTATAGACGCGATAATAGGAGGGGGGAAAAGGATCGAGGGTGGGACAATTGGTGGCAACGAGATGAACACAGATTAATGATGCGGCCCTTGCCCTGCCACCCCGGCCCGGGCTGGGGAAGGTCCATAGTTGATACCCATTAAAGGGCTTAATGAAATAATTACAATTCACACCCCAGAGCATCAAAGAATCAATACCGGGGAACTCTGGGCCACTCTGGAGGCGGCCTCCCACTGGCTTCGCAGCTCAGCACAGCGGGCCGAGTCAGTGGAAGTGTGTGCGGTTGACACGGAAGTCGCATTAAAAGAGGGCAATAGTGGATTAAAAGCTGCCAGGGTCCCGGGGACTGGCCGCTCCCCTTTACTCCCTGCCTCGCCCCATTTCTGCCCTTCGGTGCACTATTAGCCCAAATCGATGGGCTGTCAGGTGACATGGCATTAATGCGAGCTCACAAAGGAAGCCTGGTCCTATATTATCACTTCTCTCGCCTCCAAATTACCACATAATGCAGGCCGCGGGCAGCCTGTGACATGTTAATACTATACACGATTTGCTGGGATTGGACTAAACATTTCACGGCTAAAGATTTCATCAGAGACTCGATGACAGAAATAAACTGCTGCCCATGGGGAAATCACGGGAAATAATAGAATTAGGCATTGTTTGAGAATGCGGAGGGACGACGACCGGGAAAGGGGTGGAGGGACCGCTGCCCACAGCTGGTGGGCGGTCTGCGGTAGGACCCGCTTCCAGGAAGCAGGTGTGTCTAAAGGCCTTTTTGTTGGCCCCTTGAAAGGACAGAGATTTGAGTTTTGTCTGGGACTTACTTTCTATTTTTGCGCAAAAGCCGGGGAGAGGCTTGCCTTCTATGGCAACAGGGAGCGTGACCGTCATGGGCTGAATTGCGTCCCTACCCTACCCCACCGCCACCCCACCAAAAATAGTGTCGGTGAGGTACTAATCCTCTCTTTCTCACAATGATTTGACCTTATCTGGAAATGGGGTTTTTACAGAGGTAATCAAATTTAAAAACGAGGTCATAGGGGTGGACCCTACTCCAATATGACCAGTGTCCTTGTAATAAAGGGGAAATCTGGACACAGACGCAGATGTGCACAGAGAGGAAACAATGTGGACGCCTCAGGAAGCAGACTGCCATGTGACTGGGGTGATGCGTCTATGAGCCACGGAACCCCTGAGGCTGCCGGCGGCCAGGAAGGGGCGTGGGACAGTTCCTTTCCTGGTGTCTTCCGAGACAGCGGGGGCCCTGGTGACACCCTGGCTTCAGACTGCTAGCCTCCAGAGCGGTGAGATAAGACCCTGCGGTTGCTTGAAGCCACAAAGTTCTGGGTACCTGGTTACAGCAGCCTCAGGAAATGTTAATAATGATTATTATTTAATTGATAGTTAATAATAACCTTTACTAAGCTATTGGTTTACTAAGCTATGGTTCTCTGAGTCAGGCAGAGCGAAAGGCTGCACATACAGCGGCCCACTCACTGCTCCTGACAGACGGGAAGGCGGAACATCTCATCCCCACTCCGCAGGTCGAGGAGCCCAGCTTCAGAAGGACAGTTCGTTTGAGGGGACACACCTCATCGACTGCAGGGTGGGGCCCAGGTAGACAGAAATATGGGAAACCCTAAATCGACAAACAAACAAACAAATTTCTGGTGCATATTTCTAACGCCTTTTCAAGTGGTACTTGCCGGCAGCCTGCTTTCTTTTCAGTCCAGTCTAGTGTTTTCAACCCCTGGCTATCAAACCTGTATCTCCTTGGTTGGAGAGTCCAGTGCCTCAGATGACACAGACAGGAACAGCACAGGGACTGGGGGAAATGGGAGGATGGTAATGAGCGGGAACAAACTTCCAGTTTCAAGATGAATGAATAACTCCTGGGTTCTAATGTACAGTATGGTGATGATTGTTAACAGTGCTGTATTGTATTCTTGAAAGCTGCTCTGACAGTAAACCTTAAATGTTTCCATCTCAGCCCTGGCTGGTGTAGCTCAGTGGATTGAGCGCCGGCCTGAGAACCAGAGGGTCACTGGTTCGATTCCCCAGTCAGGGCACATGCCTTGGGTTGTGGGCCAGGTCCCCAGTAGGGGGCATGTGGGAGGCAACCACACATCAATGTTTCCCTCCTTTTCTTTCTGCCACCCTTTCCCTCTCTCTAAAAATAGCTAGCTATCTAGCTAGCTAGCTAGATAAATAAAATCTTCAACATATATATATATACATATATACATACACACACACACACACACACACACACACATATATATATATATATATTTTTTTTTTTTAACCACAAAAAGGAAATGGTAATTTTCTGAGAGGATGGAGGTGTTAACTGACCCTACTGGGGTAATCACTTCACAATATGTAAGTATATCGAATAAAGACGCCACTTACACAACATTATATGTGATGAAGCTGGGGAAAGGCAAACAGCACAGCCATGATCACTCCATTCCTTCACAGTAAGAATCTTCTATCTTCTCTCATATTTCTATTGTTTCTCCACCTCCATCTGACCAATTACCACAGCAGGATACACACTCTCTCTCATTCATATTTCTCTCTCTCTCTCTCCTTGGAGAAGCCAGCTCTGCAGCCTTTTTTATCTCTCTTTCCTTAAATTAAAAAAGAAATCATAAAACTGTTTTATCGAGAAATATAATTCACACACCACAGAATTCATCCATGTAAAGTGTACAATGCTAGCCCTGGTTGGTGTGGCTCAGTGGACTGAGCACCGGCCTGCAAACAAAAGGGTCACCAGTTCTGTTCCCAGTCAGAGCACATGCCTGGGTTGTGGGCCAGGTCCCCAGTGGGGGCGTGTGAGAGGCAACCGATCAATGTATCTTTCACACGTTGATGTTTCTCTCCCTTTCTTTCTCCCACCCCTCTCTCTAAAAGATAAATAAAATATTTTAAAGTGTACAATTCTGTAGCTTTAATATATCACAGAATTGTACAACCATTACTGCAATCAATTTAGAAGATTTCCTCATCCCTAAACCAGTCTCCACATCCACTTGCAATCACTCTGCGTTTCTCCCCAACCCTTCTTTCCCCCAACCCTAGACAACCACCGATCTACTTTGTGTCTTAAAAGATTTGTCTCTTCTGGGCATTTCATATGAATATAATCATATAGTATGCAGCCCTTTGTGATTGTCCTGTTTTCAAAAATCAGCCATGTTGTACCATGTATTAGTACTTCATGCACTTTTTTATGACTAAATATTCCACTGTATGGAGAGACCACAGGTTACTTATCCATTTGTCATCAGCTGATGGACATTTGGGCTGTTGACACTTTCTGGCTGTTGTAATTATACTGCTCTGAACATTTGTGTACAAATGTTTCTGTGGATGTATGTTTTCATTTCTCCTGGGTACATAGTAGAGCAGAATCCTTGGGTCAAATATTAATTCCATGTTTAACTTTTTGTGGAACTGCCGGACTGGTTTCCAAAGTGGCCGTACCATTTTTTTTATCCTCACCTGAGTATGTGCTTATTGAACTTAGACAGAAGGGAAAGGAGGAAGAGTGAGGGAAAGAAACATCAACTGGTCGCCTCTCGTATGCGCGCCAACCAGGGACCGAACCCACAACCTAGGCAGGTGCCCTGATTGGGAATTGAGCCCTTGACACTTCGGTTTAAGGGGTGACACTCCAACCATCTAAGCTACACCAGCCAGGGGGCTGTACCATTTTGCCTTCACACATCAGTGTATGAGAGTGCCAGTTTCTCCACATCCTCGTCAAGTTGCTCTTATCTTTTTGGTTGTAGTCATCCCACTGGGTGTGAAGCTCCACCTCATTGTGATTTTGAGGATTTTGAGTTGCATTTCACTGATGGTTAATGATGTTGAGCATCTTTTCATGTGCTTATTAGCTATTTGTATATCTTCTCTGGAGAAATATCTATTCAGATCTTTTGTCCATTTAAAAATTGGTTTGTCTTTTTTATCATCAAATTGTTTTTTATATATTCTGGATACCAGTCTTTTATTAGATACATGACTTGCAAATAGTTTCTTCAGTTGTGTCGGTGGTCTTTCCTTACTTTCTTGATGGTGTCCTTTGAAGCACAAAGTTTATAATTTTAATGAAGTTCAATACATCTATTTTTTCTTCTGTTGCTTGAGCTTTTGCTCTCCTATCTAAGAAACCCTCACCTAGTCCAAGGTCAAGAAGTTTTGCAGCCCTTCCACAGGGCTCTGGGACCGGCATCCTCTGACTGTTGTGAACTGTGGCCCTGCTGCATAGGGAAGACCCCCTTCCTCCAGGCAGGCCCTGCCCGGGTGTCCTCTTGGGCAGCAAAGACTAGTTGCGCTGTCTCTCTCCCGCCTCACTCCACGTACTGCCCAAGTCTCGGGGGCTATCTGAAGGCATCGGGTAGTCCTATGGCTCAAAGGCTTAGGGAGTTTTTTTTGCCAACTTTCATTTGGCTACTGCTGCTCCAAGGTTGATCCATTCACCCCTCATCTCATGCAGCTCTAATACTGGCCCCCCAACTCTGCACGGAGTGACTCTAGCGAAACCTGCGGGAGCCCAAGCGTCACCACTCCCAAAGCCGTGGCCACACCTGAGCCATCAGAAAGCCCAGGGGGACGCATCCTGCCACTCACCTCTGTGGTGTCTGCTCCCAGCCCAGCAAAGGAATGGACACACTTTTTATTCATTTGTTTGATTAAAATTGTATGTTTATAATGTGCCAAGCGCTGAGAATACAGGAGTTTGTGAGTATTCTTGTATTCTTGGGTTTGAGTCTGGCAGGGCGCACAAGCCTTTCACACACGTTTGATGAGAGGTTCCGGAGTGGAAGTTCAGGGGTGGTGAGAGAAGTGGCACAGGGGCTGAAACTAGCAAAAGTAGATTGGGGGGGCTGTCTTCTCTTCCCATGGAGGCTTATCCTTTCCCCCTCCATGTTTCAAAGCTCCACCTGTATCCCTCCACCCCTCCACACACTGGGTAGGGGTACAAAAGCCATATCCCACAAGCAGGGCACTTGCTCTACTTAGCGGGGAACACCTGGAAGCAAATGTGAATACGTGGGGCGGACTTCCTCCCTAAGCGTTTGCTCACCTTCCACGTGGGCAACTTGTGAAACAAAAGCACGAACCTTGGGGGTGAGGGCAGGTAGGAGAGGGTAAAGAGGGCGGAGGTGAATGGGAACAGAAATTTGACTTTAAGTGGTGAATTCACGATTTAATACAGGGTAAAGTAGGTAAAGGTAGGCTTACAGTTGTGAATATGCAAAACACAGTTTATTCTTCTATTAATTACTGTGTTATTTTCTACCTGAACAACTGCAAACCTACTTTCCCCCCACCTGTATAGAGATGATGTGTTATAAAATTGTGTACTTGAAACCTGTATAATTTTATTAACCAGTGTCTCCCCAATAGTAGAAAAAAAAAGAAAAAACACTAACCTTAGTGAAAAAACCGTCTAGCAACTCCCTCCAACTGCCCTGATAGTTGTTTTATAAATAGCTACTGCCATCTAGTGGACAAAGATGTTCTTACATCCATATACAGACTTCAAAGAAACGAAAATTCCCCAGCCTTTCCTGTTTATGCCCCACCAGTCACTCCATTCTACCTTAACAAAATCCAAAAGGTTATTTTTTCTATGAAAGTACAGATCCTTGAACATTGTAGGTACTCAGTAAATATTGTCCGAGGAAAGGATTGCTTGAAAGCATTATCATTTTATTTCTTTATATTACATTTTAAGTATGTAAATATTACAGTAATATTATTGGGAGTAACTGTATTTCTGTGGCTTTAAAGACAAATGTTATTCCCTCAGCAGTTTAAAAGTGTAACAGTTACCGTTGAGTTAAACAAGCTAGGGTACTGAAAATGTGTTTTAAAAAGACAACCACGTTATTGCTAAGAAAGTCCAGCTGAACCAGCATGTAACTCTTAAAGCCGGACACGGGGGTTGAGGGACAATGGATTTTGTGCTCCCTCCTCCCAACCCAGTAGGGCCCAGTGCAAATCTCAGAACCAGCCGTCCAGACCAAGATGTCCCCTCTGACAGCCACGGTCTCCTTACAAGAATTCACAAAGAAGTAGAATTACTCTGGCCTTCCTGCATAGATTTATGCAAGCACAGCTAAATGACCCAGCCATTCTTCCCTGATAAGCTTGTTAGGAGAATCAAATAAGAGACACGGAAACCATTTGTTAACCCTAAATAGAACAGAAAATGGTAGAAGATACTGTGTTCGTATGGCCACCTTCTCTCCATCTTCCTCTAAACCAGGCCTGTCCAACCGCTTGGCGACTCGGTCACACTGGGAAAAGAATTGTCTCGGGCTACACGTTAAGTACACAAACACTAACAAAAACTGATGAGCAAAAAAAAGGTTTTAAGTAAATTTACAATTTTCTGTTGGGACACATTCCTAGCCATCCTGGGCTGCAGGTTGGACACCTTTCTCCAATACATATAATACTCTTTCCAGGGTTTTCCCACAATGATTATGCTATTTTGTGCATTCTAATGTCATTTTGTAATGACATTACAAAATGACATTAGACAGGAACATTTTGTCCTCAATTCCTCTGTGTGTGTCAGTCTCACCTGCTACCCTATAGACTTTTATAAGGCTGGAACAAATCTTTACTAGCTTTTTATCAACTCTCCCAACCAGGGCTCAGGGCACAGCAGAAGCCTAATTAAAAACAAAGCAAAGCAAAGTAAGACAAAAGTTGATTGGGATCACTGGGATCCTCAAATCCCCAGAATGCTTAGATTTCTACTTGCAAAGGTAAATCTGCAACTATGAATACTCTAAGTACTGGGAAAAAACACGATGTAAAAGTGAACTCAAGCAGGATGACTATTGGGACCAAATTAAGTATATAAATTGCATGTGTTACTTGATTTGAATTTTGTTTCTCCAATAAGCATGAATCCCAGACACAAAAATATCAGTTTGGAGAAAAGCTCTGTATTGAGATGAGCTGGTGCTTTGTAATTCACTTCACTACTATGTAGGCACAAAAACACAGGTTTGGAGTAAAGTTTACTAGAACTTGAAGGCCTGGAGCCCCTCCCCCACTGTTATTTGGGTTTCTCACCTTCTCTGAACCTCGGTGTCCTCATCTGTAAACTCTCTTACTCAGATGAACTCTCCTCCCAAGCCATTTTTTCTTTTGAGTACATTTATTAAAACTGGGGTAAAGGCCTTAGGGTAGAAGCAGTAAAGGGGGCCTTGGAGACAGTTCAGGGGGTTAGCCCAGGACAGCGGTGTGCTCCTTGGGGTAAGGGGTGCCCCCAATTTTCTTTCACACAGGCCCAGCAATGTGTTGTTTCTCCCACCCATACGAGGAAACATTGACGTTTCCCCCTCTCCAATTTCAATTTCACTGATGAAACTCACATAATAGAGGAAAATTCACAGCAGCTGTTTTATGAACAGCGACCACTTGGTCACGCTCATGGAACTAGGTTAATGCTGAGAATTCTGGTGTTTAGAAACTGTTCTGAGATCCGGTTACAGTACCCTATGAAATGCTACTTGGGTTTTACTCAATTACCATGAAGGCAGACGGAAGGAGAACTCCAGCAGACTTTAGGTTGGGTTGCTGTGAGCCTAAATTGTGACCTAGGACACCTCCCCATGCCAGGGTTCACTGACAGTCTACACTGGCCACCAGGTGACAAGTTCACACCACTAGGCCCTAAACAGGCTTAGCAATCACCTTGGTTCAGGCTTGAGAAAACGGAGGCCCCTCTGGGCAATGCCTCACAAAACACTGGTTCTTTCGCTAACAAAACCATTAAGCCGTTTGCTTCTAAGCAAGCTTAAGGCAGTTGTGGTTGGAACAGATCTGTTAAGTGGAACTCTGTTCAAGATCAGCTTCTGTCTCTCTAGCCTATTAATTTTAAGGGCTAGGTTGACTGTGATTAACTCAGATGGAAACCTATCAGCTCTCAAGCTTTCCAAATCAGTTTGACTCAAAGGTGAGCAGAAGACCGTCACCAGGTCAACTGACAGCCAACTCAAATTACCACTTGGGAAAACAGTGAAAGCAGCTGCCCTGAACAGCTTCTGATGGGAGTGCCCTTCACACAGCAGTGCTTTGGGTTCCAAATGGCTATTCCTTCGTTCACACTGGCTATCCTCAAAACTTCAACCTACTTGGGGTGAACACACCATACAGCAGATAATTATAACTGCAAACATGAAACCCATTTTTACTGTCACCCCGCTGAAAAAATGTTTTAGTGACTCAGTTGAGGTATTTAACCATCTGGGACTCACCAGTTTTTTTGCAAAACTTTGAGATACGAGGAGAGGTTAAGAGAAACACTGATGGGTTGTTTCCTGCAAGCCCTCAACCGGGAACCTGGACTTCAACCCTGTAAACCCGTGCCCCAACTAGGTATTGAAACTGGGACCTTTTGGCCTGAAGTGCCATGCCCCACACGCCCAGCTCCACCCGTCAGGGTACCCTCCCTTTTCCCTAACACTTCCTTCCCAAGCACTTACTCAACCCTAGAGAATGTTAATTACCGTACAGTTCCAACTCTTCAGGCCAAGTAGTGCTATGTAGTAAACTGAGCCTAGGAAGGCCCCAACTACAAGTCCTCCCATTTCCTTATTTAAGACCTTCGTCAGGCATTTAAGTTGGTTATCTAATCTGTATTTCACTACCCAGATACTACCCAGGTATGCTGGATCCAACCCCAGAAACCAAATGCTGCCCTTGTAAAGCATGGGAGTCAGACAATTTTATGGTGCCAATTTTAAATAGTTTTATTTAAGACATCGCATTTTCCACTTTACAATACAGTGCTTATAAAGTGCATTATTTTCCTGTGCACATAGTCCATGTTCAAGTATCAAGAATGCTGTTTTATTATACAGCAGCTCAACTTTTAAAACTGCCATGGAATTTGCTACAAATTTGGGTCCTTCAATATTTTGTGTGGAACAATGCTAAATCTACACACAAGGCTGGTTTAATCAACCTCTTCGATGGTGGGCCCAGAGGAGGCCCCCCCAGATGGAGGGGCTCCACCACCCGGGAAGCCCCCAGGCATTCCTCCTGGCATGCCTCCTGCACTCTGGTACAGCTTAGTGATGATTGGGTTGCAGACTTTTTCCAGCTCTTTCTGCTGATGTTCAAATTCCTCCTTTTCTGCAGTCTGAAAAGAGAAAAACAGTATCTTACTACCAAAATTCAAACAGAGAAAGCTCCATGCCTGACGCAACCTGGTTAAGACACTAGACACACACAGGAAGCACTACTGTCAGTGACAAAGCCTACATAGGAATTCTTGGGTCACTCAGACATCCAAGGAAGGTAGTTGCCAACACAAACGAATTCTGGTGGAAACCGCGAATGTTTGGACCATTCATCCTTGTGACCCTGTACATTTATAAAAATCCACCTAAACACTGACTAAAGCCCTACACCCACCCAGATCTCAATTTTAAATAATTATATACCTGATTCTTATCAAGCCAATTGATGATTTCGTTGCACTTGTCAAGAATCTTCTGTTTGTCCTCATCATTGATCTTGCCTTGCAGTTTTTCATCTTCAACAGTTGCTTTCATGTTGAATGCATAGGATTCAAGTGAGTTCTTGGAAGACACCTTGTCCCGCTGTTTCTCATCTTCGGCTTTGTACTTCTCAGCTTCCTGGACCATGCGCTCAATGTCTTCCTTGCTCAGGCGACCTGGGGGGTTATTTAGACATGTCCTGTAATATGTGAAACCTACAACTCCCAACCCCATTAGCAGTTGCATGTAATCTCTTAGCTTAACAGCCCGGGGGCAG
Organism: Mormoops blainvillei; assembly: GCA_004026545.1. Lineage (NCBI taxonomy): Eukaryota > Metazoa > Chordata > Mammalia > Chiroptera > Mormoopidae > Mormoops > Mormoops blainvillei. The sequence continues at coordinate 73,174 of PVJD01003191.1, read as the reverse complement.
AGCAGCAGGGACATCTGGACCAACCACTGAGACCCAGGACAGATGACATGGATATACTCGTGCTTTAACTTACCCTTGTCGTTAGTGATGGTGATCTTGTTCTCTTTCCCTGTACTCTTATCCACAGCAGAGACATTGAGAATACCATTGGCATCAATGTCGAAAGTGACTTCAATCTGAGGAACACCACGAGGGGCAGGAGGTATGCCGGTGAGTTCAAACTTGCCGAGCAGGTTGTTGTCCTTGGTCATGGCACGCTCCCCTTCATACACCTTGGGAGAAAACAGAAATTACTGCCCTGATCACTGTGGCTCAGTTGGGTGTCATTCTGCACAATGAAAGGCCGCTGGTTCAATCCCTGGAGTTAGGGCACATGCCTGGGTTTGGACTTTGGTCCCTGGTTGGGGCATGTGGAAGAAGCAACTCATTTCTTTCACATTGACATTTCTTTTTCTCTCCCCCTTCCTTTCTTAAAAACACTAAAAAGATATAAACTACTAGAAAACTACAAGGTTTCCATGCTAGTTTTAAGTGCGAGCTCTATTAGGGAAGACCGATCACTCAGACATCCAAGGAAGGAAATTGCCAACACAAAACTTCTGGTGGAAACTACGAATGGTTTTGGATCCATCATCACAGTGAGCCAAGTCTTCCCCCATTTTCTAGAACCTCAGTATGTCAGGTCACGCCAATAAAGAAACATACCTGAATGAGCACCCCAGGCTGGTTGTCAGAGTAGGTGGTGAAGGTCTGTGTCTGCTTGGTAGGAATGGTGGTATTGCGTTTGATCAGGACGGTCATGACTCCACCAGCGGTCTCAATGCCAAGGGACAGAGGAGTGACATCCAACAGCAGCAAATCCTGAACATTTTCAGATTTGTCTCCAGAAAGAATGGCTGCCTGGACAGCTAGAGTAAAAAACAAATTAGTTAAAAAAAAAATAAAGGCACAGCACAACTTATTTTTTCATTAAAATCTTAATCGCTCAGACATCCAAGGAAGTTAGGCTATCATTAGCTAAGCTTATAGTGGAAACTACGAATGTCTGATAATCGTTCATCACAGCGAGTCAGTGTGGGCCTCGGCTAAGAGGCTGCCTGTTAGAACTGCTCAAGTTGAGACAGTAGAATTACCTGCACCATAAGCAACAGCTTCATCAGGGTTGATGCTCTTATTCAGCTCTTTTCCATTGAAGAAGTCCTGCAGGAGTTTCTGAATCTTGGGGATACGGGTAGAACCTCCCACCAGGACAATATCATGGATCTGGGACTTGTCAAGCTTGGCATCCCGAAGCGCTTTCTCAACGGGGTCCAGGGTGCCACGGAAAAGGTCAGCATTCAATTCTTCAAATCGGGCACGGGTGATGGAGGTATAGAAGTCAATTCCTTCATAGAGCGAATCAATCTCAATACTGGCCTGGGTGCTGGAAGAGAGAGTGCGCTTAGCTCGTTCACACGCGGTGCGAAGGCGACGGACAGCCCTCTTATTCTCACTGATGTCCTTCTTGTGCTTGCGCTTGAATTCTGCAATGAAATGGTTGACCATTCGGTTGTCAAAGTCTTCTCCACCCAAGTGAGTGTCGCCAGCTGTGGATTTGACCTCAAAGATTCCATCTTCAATTGTGAGAATGGACACATCGAAAGTGCCACCTCCCAAGTCAAAGATCAGCACATTTCTTTCAGCTCCAACCTGCCATTAAAATAAAGATTAGTTATTAATCTCAATTTTTGATGACTCAAGTTTTTTTTTTTATTGAGGCTTGGCTTAACTTAGCCCTGGCTGATGTGGCTCAGTGGATTGGGCACAAGCCTGTAAACCGGAAGGTCACCAGTTCAATTTCCAGTCAGGACACGTGCCTGGGCCACAGGCCAGGTCCCCATTTTGGGGAGCGTGAAAGGCAACCCATCAATGTAGCTCTTGCGCATGACTTTTCGCTCCCTCTTTCTACAGAGATAAAATACGTAAAATCTTAAACCCCTCAGGTGCACACAACAAACAGCACATACCTTTTTGTCTAAACCATAAGCAATAGCAGCGGCAGTTGGCTCATTGATGATTCTAAGTACATTGAGACCAGCAATAGTTCCAGCATCTTTGGTAGCCTGACGCTGAGAATCATTGAAATAAGCAGGTACTGTGACGACAGCATTGGTAACAGTCTACAAAGCAGGAAACAAAAACATTGAAGTCAAACCGCTGGCCACTTCATAAACACACTGACAGTCCCATAATCATCACCTAATAGAGCATGGACTCAAGGTACAGTAGACTTACAGAAAACATCCCTGTTAAAGAAACAGGCCAGTTTGTTATAACTACTTGGTATAGTCTCGGTCAAAACCCAGGTTAGCCATTTACCGGGGAACCCAGTATCGAGTGTTCAATCTACAGCTAGATCTTCTCCCTGCAACACTGCATTACTCACCTTTCCAAGGTAGGCTTCTGCGATTTCCTTCATCTTTGTCAAAACCATAGATGACACCTCTTCTGGGTAGAAGCTTTTTGTCTCTCCTTTGTATTCTACTTGGACCTTGGGCCTGCCAGCATCATTCACCACCATGAAAGGCCAATGCTTCATATCGGATTGGACAACAGCATCATCAAACCTACGCCCAATTAAGCGTTTGGCATCTGCAAAATATCAAATGCAACCCCAAATCTTCAATTTTCTCACCCATCTTTCCAAATACCCTGGGGCTCTCCATTACTCAAATACTCAAATACCTTGTCAACCAAGTCCATAATAAATGATTTCAACTTCGCTATGGCTAGCAGTTTATTCAATTTTTCCTTATACCCTAAGATGAATTGCATTTCTAGCCTAAGCAGTTATCAAAGGATTATGGCTCAAATTCTAGTTCATTTAAGGTCAAATGACTTTCCCAATTCCCAGGGCTTTCAATTCCCACGCATAGGTTGCCGGCCAGGTCCCCAGTTGAGGGCGTGCAAGAGGCAACCTCACACTGTTGTTTCTCTCCGTCTCACCCCACCCCCAGAACTTGTTTCTCAAATTACACGCTTCCTAACCTAGCTTAATTCATGCCATAATTTTAAAATTAGGGGCTTACCAAAAACTGTGTTGGTGGGATTCATTGCGACCTGATTCTTTGCAGCATCACCGATCAACCGTTCGGTATCAGTAAAGGCGACATAACTTGGGGTGGTTCGGTTTCCCTGATCGTTGGCAATTATTTCCACTTTTCCATGCTGGAAGACACCCACACAAGAGTAGGTGGTGCCAAGATCAATGCCAACTGCAGGTCCCTTAGACATGGTTGCTGGGAAAAGAAACGTTCAAGCGCTTACAAGAGCGTTCTCTTTGTTAAAAATCGACTCAGACCCCCGGGAATGACTTGCCGGCAGTAACCACCGAGCGCATCGGAGCGAACACCGCTGCTGCGCGGTCCTGGGGGCCGCGCCAAACGCAGCAGCGCCCGCCCCTGGCTTAAACCGAGCACCTGCCCGGCGGCTCTGCGGCACTGACGACCACGTGGCCTCAGCTCTGGGCGGCACCTCGCGTTCCCTCCGATCACTTCCGCACAGCCCGGGCGCCCCAGGCGCCGGCACGGCCGGAGCACTGAACGCTCGCGGGAGCCCCTTCCCCCAAGCTGGGCACACGCCAACCAGGGCGGCCTAGATCGGACGGGCCTCTCCGGGGCCCGGCGGCTGCCGGGCGCTCCTCTTCCTGCGCCCGGAAGGCGGGCGCGGGTCCCCGGCTCCGCGCGGGCGGCCACCGCACCGGCCCTGCACGGCCGCGGCCCACGCGGCTGCGGCGCCGGGCGCTGCCTCCGCCCGGAACAACGCTCGCCGCGCTCGGCCAACGGAGCACTCGGACCCTCCGGGCCGCCGCCGCGGCCAACGCCGCGCTCGGCCGCCCCGCGGCGCACACGTCCCCGACGACCTGATTCCCAAAGGCTAGAAGGACAGCGGCCTTACCTCGAGTGCGGGCTCCGCTCGCAAACACACCGACCTGAAGGGCTGCGCCGTATTCAATGAGACCGGTTTCCGGCAGCCACCCTGTCTCTTATACTCTGCCTCAGAACCTTCCAGAAGGGGTCCGCCCTGCCGGCTGCCCGTCAAGGCTTGCTCGGCCAATGGGCGCGCGGCTGCCTCCACAAGCCCCAATGACTTCTCCGGCTCTGCCCCTGGGCCTTGCCCCGGCCCGGCCCAGCCCACCCCGCCTCGCGATGACGCACTCCCCGCAGCGTTCTGGAACTTTCATTCTCGCCCCCGCTCTCCGAACGGCCCCGGGGAAGGAGCGGGTGGGGCCCAGGGAGCCCGCGCGCGGGAGTCCTCAGTCACCCCGGGCGGGGGAAGGGCGGGTCCGCTTCTGCACATGCGCCCCCCGAGAGCGCGGGCGGGGGGCGGAAGGAGGAGGAGGAGGAAGAAGGCGGGCGAACCTGGAAGCGACCAATGATGGCGGCTGTGTCTGCGATCTGGGTCGATGCGGTACCGGGGAAGGGAGAGCACGAGGGCTGGAAGGCAGGGCCCCGGACCGGCGCCGGGGCGAGAAGACGGAAGTTGAGCTAGGACAAAATGGCCGCGAAGGTTGTTGCGCCCCTCCCCCACGCGGCCGCATTCCGCTCCCCCGGACCCCCGCCAGGCATTGCAGGGGGTCCCCCAGACCCTGCCAGTCCCCGCAGACCCCCGTTTCTAGCCGGCGTGCTTTCGGGCTAGGGCTGGCCCCAAGGGCCCGGACGCACGTCCCGACCCCTGGTCGCTGCGAGGGTAACTTACCCGGGCGCACCCAGAGCCGGGGTCTGGGGGCCGTCTGAGCGTTTGCGCAGGGTCGGACAGGTTAGCCAGGCAGGCCCCCGGAACCCTCACTTCACTGTGGTAGCCAGGCGCCGGCAGCCCCCGATGCCGAAGTTTGAGGGACCTGACTTCTCGGCACGACCCCCCGTCCCACCCCAGAGCCCGATCCTGTGATCCTGTGTCCCCGCTCTCGGCGACCCCGGACCCCGCCGCTCCCCACCTGCCGCCCAGGACCAGTTCGGCTTTTGGGCTCAGCCGGTCTCCCCGTCACTAGGAAGAGGGAAGGTAGCGAGCCTCTGCCCTGCCGGTGAGCCAGGCGCGAGGAGCCTGGGCTCCTGTAGCCCCGCGTTCTGGGGTTAGACTTGCAGCCTTTTATTAAGTGAGGTCGTATCGTTCCTGCTACGACTTCTATGAAAAACTACGGGAGATTGTACGCAGAGACGCTGTGAAAACAGTATGATCGAGTGCACCAAACAGTAGTAGTATCAGAATTTCGAACTCGTCACGCTAAGAGCGTTTCTCAGTGCTTTGAATGCCTTCCACCGTGTGCTTTCAGACGGGCAGGGCGCCTTGTCCTTGTCAAAGCCGGTAGGGAAGGCCTAGACACAGATTCAAGCATAAGTGCTCTGTGTTTGCCTTCTGCGCGGAATTTTGGCTTCATTCCATGCAGGCAGGTACTGAACCTCTCCCCATCTCTCAAGTAGTTACATTTAGATGATGCCTTGACAAGGTTTTGCTTTCATGTTACCTCATTTAATCATTGAAGCAGTTTTCTGAGATATTATTCATCTGTGTTAGAAAAATGAGGTTCAGAGATGTCATTGGTGGGAAATAATTAGCTGAGCTACAGTCAAACCTAGCTCCCTTTATTCCAGATTCTTCGGTCTTTTTTAATCTTTACGCGGTAGCGTAATTTCCTCTCCAGAGACACCGTAACCAGCTCCAGAAAGGAAGCAGTGTGCTGTGGCAAGATGCTTTCAATTTTCCTTGGTGCCTGCAGCGTTCCTTTCCCCACCCAGTTTGTTAAGTACAATCTCTGAACTACACCCTATATTTTGCAACTTTTGTAATCTCTGAACAGCCTACAACATTTTAACCATTGAGCCAGTGGAAAATAGAACTGGGGCCCAAATCCACTGGTGTGGAGTATTCTGCCCAATAGTAGTGATTACAGAAGGTGGAACAGATAACCTCTGTTTCTTATCACTCTCAAAACATGTTCTAGGATTAGGGATGTGTTCTTATGAAATAGAATGACTTTGAAAATATACATTTAAGGTTCAGGATATGACGACTATCCTGTCTCCACTTCTTTAAAGGCACAGCGTTTCAGACACCTGCAGTATCTAAAGGTGCGGAAGGCAGTGGAGTCTGGGGCCGAGGGTTTCTCTCTGGGAAGGAGAGCTACCATGAAAGCTTTCGAATGCCTGTCGCACGCCAAGCACTGTTGTAAGTGCTTTGTGCGTATTACCTCATTTAACACTGTGACCTTTTTTCAGATTTATTTGAATCCCTAGTGTTTACTTTTCTGTTGGTATTTTTACCTTGGCATAAAATACTTGCTTAATAAATATTGTTATTTTGATAAAGTTTTTAAGGGCAGGAACCCTAGCTTGCGTTCTCATCACTTGGCATCTCCAAGTGCTACTTAGCATCTTGCTCGTGAGAAGTACATACTTGGTATATTTGTGACTGAAATCAATAAATAATAGATCCCATTCCGTCTGAATTCTTCCATTCTTCAGCTGGCAGAAAGCTAGTGAACAAATTTCCAGTGTAGGTTACATGAGCTTCAGCCTCTCCTACAGTATCACCTTTACTTATTTATTTTTTAATTGCTGATACAAACACATCTGTAATAAATATTTGGTTTTTGTGATCAAAGTCCCAATTACAAGGCAACTTAGAAGATTGAAATATAAACAGAATAACAGAAACAAAGCAAAATTAGGTCTTTTTACAACAGCAGTTAGGAACTTGGTTTTATAGAGTGCAACAACAAAGGCATCAACTTCATTAATTTACAATTTTAAGTTTGGTTTATATATTTTATTGAAATTCAGGTTATTCACTAAACATTCACATCATTCTGTTTATATCTTCTTCCTACAAATTTTTTTCTTTTGTCGTTTTTATCCTTTGTTGCATATTCAAGAATCAAATTTATTTGACTTGCAAAGTTAATGGAATGTGGTTTGAAACCAGCAGTGGCTCAAACTTTATCTCAAGCCCAGATCCTGTCATATCTGAACCCAAAACCCTGACTCAAAGAGAAGTGCACTGTCATTGCTAAAACTGCAGCACCTTGTCTCTGGGAATCTTCAAGCCCTAGAATTTCTCAGATTGTAGGTAGTTATCAGTTTTGTGACTTCTTTGTAGATTTGTATTGTGAATAGATTTCCAAAATAAGTCATTTGGATTATTCAACTAATTACAGTATTTTAGCCTTCCGATAACTACTTGTTTAAATAACTTAAACATCATTTTTATGCAAAGGGGACTGATTCCTACTTTCAAAGGCATGGGCAGGGAAACCTTAGGTTCAAAGGTAGAAAATAATGATCACGCTAACACGGTAGAGCTGCAGCCTCCAGGCTGTCCTTGTCTGGCTCAGGTGCTCTGGGACTGAGAGCTCTCAGCACTACGTAGCAGAGGTAGCGACACTGTGCTGGATGCCACTACCAGAAGAATGAAAAAGGAAAGTAAGGGATTTTATTTCTTACAATGAGGAAGCGTCAGTATAAGAAACATTCCAAATACGCTAGCCCTCTTAAGTTAAACTACCACCAGACATTCTTTACGCTACTTCCTTAAGGTCCCTTATTTCTCAACTTTTTTTGGAGTAAGACAAAACTCAGATGAAAACTTTCGCCCAAGGATAAACCCCTATTTCTTACAGAGCTTTAGAAGGAAATGCGTTTGCCGTATGTGAGGATACTATTATACAAATTAACTGTAGAAATGGAAAACCAGACAAATGGGGCACAATCCCAGATCAGCCTTTTTAAGCATCTGCTTCCCATTTTAGAAGCAGTGCCTTCACTGTATTCAGCTTACATTTCCTTTTCTATAGCCTGCGGGCCTTTTAATAATACATCTTTTGCTCTACCAATGATTGGATCCTCGAAGGGCTATTTCAGGTTTTGAATTCTTGCCATGGGATGAATTTGAGTGGCAGAGCAGTCAAAACCGTTAAAAGGGCAAGTTATTGTATTGGAGGCTGCTGTTTGTTTTTGTTTTTAAAATTTTTCAGACATCTTTCTCCTCCTATGAATCAGCTCTTCTGAGCGCTGTCCTGGTGAATCACTTCTGCTAATTCTTTCCAAGATGCTTACATTAAAGTGTTAATGGGCACTAACCCAGACCTTTCCTGCCACTCACTAGTTATCCTCACTATCTCTTCTCTAAGTGTTAATTCCATTTCCTTGTACCCCAGAGCTACACTTCCTTAGAGGCTAAACTGGTAGAATACTGAACTGCTCTCTCTGTCTCAACTTCTAAGGCAGGAATGATTTTGACATGCAGTGCTGTTAGGAAATGTGGGCAATCCTGATCTTCCTGGTGGTTTAAGGCCTAGAATCATCAAAAGTCCCAGGTTCATGCCCTTTATCTAAAATGAAACCTAGAGAAAGCTGCAAGTTTGGTGCAGTTCTAAACTTCCTTACACCATTTTGTGACACATTAAGAAAATTGGTCTAACCTCCCTTTCTAGTCTAGTAGTCTTGAAATTCTGGTTTTGTATGTTCTCAGAAAAACTATAATGGTATGTCAGATGATCTTTTAGCATGTTCAAAAGATCTCTGTTTCACTGTAAGACTTTATAGGGGCACTGTTAAATGACATGTAGTGAATGTTTTCTTGCTTCAGAGATACCCAGCAGGGAAGTCCTTAGGGACATCTGATTTGAGGGGAAACCCACAGTTGTTCCAGTATACACTCCTGGCATTTGTCAGTGACCCTCTGAACATCATTAAGATGAGAAGTTTTTCACAGTCCCCTGTCACACATTTTGGACTCTTTTTAGTTCTCTTATGATTCAATATAAGTAGGGGGAAATTAGTGGTGGATAGAGTGGGAGGAGATCAGTTATTCTCCTCTGTGTGCCATTATTTCAGTTCCTCTCGAAATTAATATCCAGATCTAGTGGTAAATGAAGTTGAGACAGAGTAGAGGAGACAGATCCTCTTTTGGGGTTCTCAGAAGTAGTAATCCCAGTACAGGGTGCAGAAAGGTGTGATGTAAGGCTGTGGGTTCTGCTTGACTCTCTGGATGATAACAATAATCCAGTTTGCAGAAAGGCATAGAAAATCTACGAACGCCACCTCATTTCATCTTGGCGAATGGAAGTATTGATACAAGACATCTCAGGTGAGAAGTTTTACGTGGGTTCATTTCCTCCTTCCTCGGCCTGTCTCATCACAGGTATTGCTCAACAGACAGATTTAGACCCCTGCTTCCCCCCACTCTTGGCTGAAGGCAGAAGGAGATGCCCTTTTGGAGATGATGGGCTCACACCCTTGTTCCGTGTTCTCTACGGAGAGTGCTCATTTGCATCTGTTCCGTGCAACGCTCCCTGCTACTAGGTGACTCTCATAGGACTGGGGGGATGGTGTGGCTGGTGACTGGGCTGTGATGGCTAGAAAAGTCCTAAGATGCTGACTCCAAGGACAGCCTTGGGGGTCCGAGTGCACCGTAATTCAGACAGTTTGGAATGGGCCTGTGCTGGGTGTGGCATCTGTCTCGGTCCCGGCGGCAGGGCGCAGGTCCTCCGGCTCGGCACCTCTCGCCTCGGGCCCCGCTCGGCCGTGCGCGCGGGTGGCCAGGCGCGGCCGCGGCGCCGCCTCGGTGGACAGTGTCCGCTGGCTGCGGGAGGCGCTGTTGGCGGTGGAGCGCGTGGAGGCGGAGCCGGAGCGCGAGCTCCGGGAGCCCGATGACGAGGAGCTGGGTTTCACCAGGCGGGCTTTGGGCGCCTCGGCGTCTTCTCTGAGAAGGAGAAACAGTGTGGGTAAAATGTACTGCTGGTGCGACTGTGGTCGTATCCATTATGGGCGCTCCCATCCGAGGTTCCCAGTGAATTTAAGCTGTCATTTAGTGCACTAGGGACTTCCCCATTCCCTGAGACTGAATGTTGGGCTTGGGCAAATGGACCCTTTGTCAGCCCAGAGGTCTAGACTGCAGGCCCCTTGCTGTGGGGTTTGTCGACTGAACCCTTTCGTGGCCCATAGGGTTGTGCCCTATGCCCTTTGTAAGCAGGACGGAATCGGAAGTAAAGTTAATTTCTCTTTTTCCTCCCCTAAACATTTAGTATTCCCTAAAAAAAAGGACATTCTCTTATACAAACACAGCATAATGATAAAAATCAGGAAATTAACATTGATACAGCACTATTAGCTAATCTACCAAACGTATTCAGATTTCACTAATTGCCCTAGTAACGTCTTTCGTCTTTCGCAGAAATGAAAATCCTAGATCATGCATTACATTCAGTTGTCAGGCCTCTTCAGTCTCCTTCAGGCTACAGAACTTCCTCAAGCCTTCCTTGTCTTTTCGGATCTCAGCATTTTTACTGAGTAAAGGCCAGTGTTTACGAAGTCTCTCAATCTGGGTCTGACGCTAAGGCATGCATTTTGGTCAGAACATCAAGGGAGTGATCTTTTACGTCTGCGTTGAGAATGGACGGTTTCACAATAAAGTCAAGGTCAGTCAGACCTTCTGTCCTAGGCTGGAGCTCCTGATCTACCAGATTGCTGGTTAAGAGAAAATGGGACATTTATGTTGACTGGTCACTATGGAACTGGCCCTAGAAGGGAAGCCTAGTGGAAGAGGAGGTTTTGGAGGGAGGTTTACCGAATTTCATTAGGTCTCTCTTCTTCCTCATATCGCTCTTTGTCTTTCCTTCGAATCAGCAGCCACACCAGGAGGAAAATCAGCAGCGCTCCGGCCACCATGCCTGTCGCTGCCCCCGCAATCATGCCGATGCTTTGTACATCTGTTTTCTCAGAAACAAAAGCGGCCATCAAGTGAGACATAAGCCAGGAAATACATGACCCTAAAAACCGCAAGCCTGGACAGGATGAGTATTCCCAGATCTCTGTATCTCTTTTCCTGAGTTCCCCATTTACACCTTCCTGGCACATGACTATCCTGCTCGAAGGTGAAGGATGGTAGAATATGCCATCCAAAAAATGTCTCGGTGACTTTAAGATTATTTTAAGCTGATTATTTTTGAGAAACTGCAGACACAGGAGAGGCTCTGAAAACGGAAGTTACCCCTTTGTAAAGGAGATTGGTCCCCTCTAGATATAATAAATTTCTTTAGGAAGCTGGTAAATTCACACATAATTGTAAACATAGAGTGAACTGTAACTGTTGACACTTCCTTGCAGCTACTGAGTTTACTTATTGATAGCCATGTTCTTCTGGAAATAAAGACTTTTACTTGACCTTACCCTCACTCGTGATTAAACATGTTTTACAGCGAACCGCAGGCAACAAGACAAGTAGGACCTACCCTTTGGATACTTACACCGCACGGTGACTCGCACCACGCAGCTTTGCCTCCCGGCCTCGTTACCTGCCGTGCACTGGTAGAGCCCGGAGGAGGCCATGGTGAGGTTCCGCAGCAGAACACGCCCTGGGTGGCTGTTGTCTACGCAGGCAGAAAGAAGAACCGTGCTTCCCTTAGTGACAGGGCCTGCATTTATTGTTTACTTCATGACATTGCTGACCTAAAACTCTCTAACGCAGCTTGGTAAGGATGACATAGATGATAGAGTAGATTCCATTTTGGAACAGGGAAGAAAGGTGAATGTTCTTTTAAATTATGGCGAATCCTCAAAAGTTATAAAAGATTGTAAACATGTAAGAGATATGAACCAAGATAATTAGATTTATATGGTTCATTTCTTTCTACTGTCTTTTATCACTTTTACAATTCATCTGAGGAAAGGAAAGACAGTCCCAGTTTATGGATGAAAAATGGAAGTTCAAGAAGGTCCAGCAGTGTTCTCAAGGTTAGTGAGTTGCTGTCAAAGCCAGATTTAGAATTCACGGCTAGGGTACTGTCCTGTTGTCTCAATAGACTGGTAGAAAGATGACTCACCAATTTTAGATTTGGGAGGCAGATACTCATCCTCTCCCGCCTTCTCTGGGATTCGCTGCCAGTTATACACAATGGGCTTCGTGCCCGAGGATGACTCACACTGCAAAGTCAGGTCACTCCCTTCTGTCAGTTCTCCTTCCAGCTCACACTTGGGCTTTGATGGTCTCACTGGCAAGGGGAGAAAAATACTGAATCAAAGATCTCCAACCAGTAGATTCCATGGGAGAATTATGTCCCGTTGAGTTGTTTCTCCAACCATTCCTTACGGTTAATTTCGAGTGGGGGATTCAATAGCCTTGCCTAGTCACCTAGCCATGTGTTCCATCACCTCCAGAAATACACCCACCTCTGTCCCTTGTACACTCATACACCCAATTCCAGCTGCTTCCAGTGGTGCCGTTGTAATTTTCAGAGACTGCTCAGAAACTACATCGTTACTTCTCAAAGAAGAAACACATTGTAATTGGAAATTTTAGGAAAGTTAAGTGGCATTACTAATACTGATACAAGGACAGACGTTCGTAAATTTGGAAGATATTAAGTAGAACTTAGTAGCTCCTGCTGTTAAAAAAGCAAATGGATTTGAATTACATCTGAGAGATTTAAGTTAAATATAAGGATGTCACTCAAATATTAGAGGATATTTAATGTTTTCATTTTTTTATTGATTTGAGAGAGAGAGGGAAAAACATCGATTTATTATTTCACTTATTTATGCATTCACTGGTTGCTTCTTGTTATGTTCCCTGACCAGGGATCAAGCCTGCAACCTGGGTGTATCAGGACAATGCTCTAACCAACTGAGCTACCTGGCCAGGGTGATATTTAATTTTTTTTAATGGTCTAAGATGGAAAACTGTGATTATTTTTTCTTCTTTCATCATGGCTAAAATACAGAACACACTTCTTCTCAGGGAACTAGCTAGCGTAGGTGACATCTGAATATAATCTAAACACCGAACAAGAACCTTTGTAACACTGTGATGCATTTGTCCCTCGCACAGACTTCATTAATAATATGTAAGCATTTACCCGGCTGGTGTGGCTCAGTGGATTGAGCGTCAGCCTGTAAACCAAAGGGTTCGCGGTTCGATTCCCCAGTCAGGGCACATGCCTGGGTTGTGGGCCAGGTCCCCAGTAGGGGGCCCTCAAGAGGTAACTACACATTAATGTTTCTGTCCCTCCCTTCCTCTCTGTCTAAAAAAAATAAATTTAAAAACTTTATAAAGAAAAGATGTAGCCATTTATTGCTCTTGGGTTCCAACCCACTTTGCAGCGAAATGGCTAAATGCCCCCAAGTAGGTTGGAATCGTCGGTAAATACAGCACCCATTATGGCACCTCCCTCAGGAAAACAGTGAGGAAAATTGAGATCAGCCAATGCGCCACATATACTTGGTCCTTTTGTGGCAAAACCAAGGTGAGGAGGTGAGCCGTGGGGATCTGGCATTGTGGCTCCTGTGTGAAAACAGTAGCTGGTGGTGCCTGGACCGATACCACCACTTCTGCTGTCCCAGGCAAGTCAGCCATCGGAAGACTGAAGGAACCCTGGCTGGTGTGGCTCGGTGGGTTGAGTGTTGGCTTATGAAGTGAAAGGTCGCTGGCTCGATTCCCATTGGGGCCCGTGCCTGGGTTGCGGGCCAGGTCCCCAGCTGGGGGCGTGCAAGAGGCGGCTGATCAATGTATCTCTTGCACACAGATGTTTCTCTCTTTTTCTCCCTCCCTTTCCCTCTTTCTAAAAATAAATAAAATAAAAAAACCAAAGGAATCAAAAGATCAGTAGAAGCTCCACAATTTGAAACATTGCTAGCCTATAAGTGGGTTAATTTATGTAACAACAACAACAACAACAAAAAGTAAGCATTTATGTTGGCACTCTATCTTACCTAAGACTTTTAAGATGACGTGGCTCCACACATAGCGCCCTGAATTCTTCACCTTGCAGGTGTACCGGCCCTCATCACTGGGCTTCAGAGGCTCAATCTGTAAGGAGGCATCTCCCGCCAGGAAATTGGAAGCAAAGGCCACTCGGCCCTTCTGTTCCTCAGTCAAGTTATTGTAGACATGGTGGCTGGAGTAGGTGATCACCTGTGGGGTAGAGCAAGGCAGGGTCAGGCAGCGTGCTCTCAGCCTCGCTCCCCTGCTCCTGTCAAGGCGAGCAAAGGGAATACTCCCAGCGGAGCAAAGCAGTCAAGTCCGGCGCTGATGCGAAGCACCCAAGAGACCTGCTCTAAATGAAGTTAGAAACACAATGTTTGTCTAGGCCTTGCTTTTCATTTTAAGAATAATAACACCTCATACTTGTGTAGCATCTTACTTACAAAATAATAATTTTTCATTAAATGCTCAGAACCATTCCATGTCATAGGTAAGGAATTTTAAATGTGAGTTACGTCATTACAGCTAATCGACGGAAACGCACGGTGAGCACACATACTGGTATCAGCAGCTCTGAGGGGAATGGAGAGAACAGAGGGTGAGGCTGGGGAGCAAGGCTTACCCCTCCTCCCTGCTTTTTAACTGCTGCATAGTCTGCCAATCCCGAAGAGTGGGACTGAGCACTACAGTCCTTGTGCTACGAGCTTTTACATCTAGCTTATTTCTTGCACAGTTTTCCAAGTAATCATTGTCTTCATTTCACAGACAGGTAGCAGCCCCCGATGTGAACATGTCCACCTAAAGCCAACTAGTTCTTTGTTCTGGTACACCATAGTCGACTCTCCCGCTTCCTTTTCCTGCCTGCGTTGAGTTCAGTATTCATTAACTGCTCTTTCAGAAAGTTTGGAAATGAAGGAGAAAAAGTAAAAGAACAACAACAAAAAAGCAACTTATTTTGTCCTTACACAAATTTCGAGTTCAGTTGAAGAGATTAGAGAGCTAAGGAGTAGAAATTAATGGTTAAAACACAGGTCTATATTGTACCTCAACTGTAATTGACCAAAAAAAAAAATTCAAGGGGGATAAATGGTGATAGAAGGAGACTGGACTTGGGGTGGTGAACACACAACACAATGTATAGGTGATGGGTTAGAGAACTGTACCCCTGAAACCTACATAATTTTATTAACCAATGTCACCCCAGTAAAGTAAAAAAAATTAAAAATAAATAAATTCAGGTCTGATACTGAGGACTTCCTTGTCTGGCTTTGATTTCACAGCGTATTAGTAAATTACATGGGAAAAATTATGTCCTTTTTCCTTCCATAAAATACACATGAGCTTCATGTCTTTGTTTTCTTAATAATCTTAATTTTTACTGAATTTCCTTCTGTATGCATCACAGCTCTGACTTCTTGAACCCTTGCTGATCTAGTCCATCAAGGCTTCAAGCTTCTTAACTTCCATTCCCTCCTCCCTGCCACTTAGCAGTCATATTCTTAAACTCATTGAATTTACACATCGGCAGACATTTCTGGAATGAGAGCTTCCATCAGGTCAAGAAGAGGCTACTCAGATGAGTAAAACCCCCTTCTTGTCTTCAGGTAATTTATAATCTAATAGGATTAGCAAGGAGAGAAGTGCAAACACAGAAAAAGTAATGACTAACTTGGAACTGTGTCAAAGAGAATGTACCAGAAAAGTTGGAGGCATTTGAGTTAGGCTCTGAAAGGTGAGTGAAGGCAGAGGCGGGGAGGACGGAGCGGGGCGGGGCGGATCCGGGCTCACGGAAGCGCGCTGGCCGGAGGCCCTGGGGTGTGTGGGGCTCTGCTGAGCACGTTCCTGGCTGCGGCTGTTTCACTTCTTTTTATTTAATTTTATTTTTTAAAATCCTTTTCTTCTTTTGTTTCTCTCTTTTTTCCTTCTCTCTTTTTTTTTTTTTTTGCTGCAGCTGTTTTAAATTGTTTCACTTCCACAGTAAGCCCTTAACCCCCTCCTTAGTCATGTGATCCTCTGCAACTCATTAAATGCTTTCGGAGAAGATTTGAAGCCACCCAATGAAATGGCCATTAATTCTTTCTCTATTATGTAAAACTCTTCAGTCTCATGTCTTTTGCCCTTCCCACCTCTCTGAGAAATGTGCTTTCTCCTTTCTCTGCATGTTCTCTTTCTTCGGCTTCCATTTATGGAGCCCGCAGGCCTGTGGAGCTAGAAAGCAAGCAGGAATACGAGAGTTCTTAACCTGAGGAATGCAGTCTTGTGAGAGAAGAAAAATAAGGAGAGGCAATTAAGAGAAAATTAAGGTAAACTCTGTAATGATCATATACTTAAAACACTTTCCGTATACAGAGTTACCCCCTCCTTTCAACCAACACCACTACTGCGATAGCTACCATACCCTTATCTCTGGTTCCAACGTACGTTTGAGCTTCTGTTTCATATTTCCAGCTGCCTGGCAGCTGTGTCTTTCTGTCCTCTCAAATCTACCCCACATAATAATGTAAGTTAGTGCCAAGTTAACATTAATGTAAAACTCACACTTCGCTCTTTTCCAGCTCGGAAACCTCTCATAGCCCCCAACACATCTGAGTGACGACCAGGCTCAGACCAGAGTCCTTCATATTCCTTTACGTTATTTCCCTTTTTTAAATATGAGTTGCGCTTGCTTTGTACTCACATGCCTCCGCCCACTGCGTTTTTCTATTTAGAAACTCCCTTTCGCCACCTCTCCACATGAAGATTCGCTCTTTGTTCTTTTACTCCAAAATCCACATTAATTCCTTATGAAACCTTCCCTGACACAATGCTGAATGGTCTTTTTTCTTTGCTCTCATCCACAGCATTTCTTTGCACCATTTTTATGTGAGGAAAAACTGAAAGACTTTGGACAAATAGGCTGCGCGGTCCTCTCCCTCTAAAGCTGGGCGTGTCCCGGGGCTCCCTCCAGGCGCCCTGGTTTTGTCTGTTGCCCTTGACTGTCTCTGGCTAGGCTGTTTTGCAACACTGCAGTCCTTTAGTCAGTAAACATGTATTAAACTTTAAACATATTCTGTGCTTGGCACTATGCTAGAGATGATAACAATACAAAGACATGGTTTTTATAAGTAAGTGTTGTTAGGGATCAGGCCATGCCACCCCAAAATATGCAACTTTGCATACACACGAGAATTAATTTCATCTGAAGACATTTGACCCCTCACTGGTGTGGCTCAGTGGGTTGAGTGTCATCCTGAAAACCGAAAGGTTGCTGGTTTGATTCCCGGTCAGGGCACACGCCTGGGTTGTGGACCAGGTCCCCTCTTGGGGATGTGCGAGAGGCAATGGATAGATGTTTCTCTTGTACACCGATGTTTCTCTCTCTCCTTCCCTTCCCCTCAAAAAAAAAAAAAAAAAAGACATTTGAGCTTCTGAAATCCCTTATCTGCCTGAAATAAGAGCCTCACAAAAGAATTTAAGTGTCATAAATCCCCTCCCCCGGAGCAACTCTAATCTTTTTTTCTGGGAGACCAGAAATCTGGCACCACACCCAGACAGACACGTCACAAACTAGCATATCGCCCGTCTATCCTCCTAAGGACCCATTTGTTTTTCCAAAAAGCCATTTGTGTTTCCATAAGTTCCCTTTCTCACCCTCCTTTTCCCCTCCTAAGTTAGATATATGAGCCCAAATTCTAACCACTGCTTTGAGTTACTCATCTCTGGGTACTCCCAAGTACTACCTACATGATACATGGGATAATAAACTTCTCTGTCTTGATGATCTAATCGGCAGTGCCCCAACCCAGGCATCTGAGAAGTTTGAGAAAAAAAGATTATTATTCCCTCCCCTCCAGTTTTAAAGGGCAACTTTTTATTTCTAAAAAAAGGTAATACCATGACATAGAAGATAAATATGAATCGAGTATTTTATTTAACTCATTAATGATAGAACTAGAGATATGTTACAACAGGTTCAAATGAGAATTACACTAAAAGAGATTTCTATTCTCTTTTGGACAAAATTCATCTGCATTTCTGTGAACGAGAACAACCAGCTTCCTTACGGGTAGGAAACATGGCATTGCTGTCAGCATTCCACAAGTTAATTTCAATTTCTGTGGGGATTAATACATGAGGAAAATTATACCCCAATTCATTTCCACAAACCCTGGACTCTAAGCATGAAGATAATATTCAGGAGGCAGCTGTTTGTGGTGTTCGTGCTGGGGTAGCTGGGGGGATTAGATCTCTGGAAAGCTGCTCCTCTCGCCCCCACGCCCCCACCGCCTCCTTCCATAGCATGTGGCTTCCCCGTTCACTGTCTGTGTGGTCTCTGTGTCACAGCCTGTAGAGCTGCTGGGCAGGGCACTGGCTGGCATGAGGGGTGGGGTGGGGTGAGGGAAGGGAGGGGTGGAGGCATCTTCTCTCAGACAGAATTCTCAGGCTGCCCCCAGGGGCTAAAGGGGACTCTTAAAAGACATTCTTCAGCAAGTCGGTAAGCATGACCAGTTAGAGAACAGAGGATAGGCCCTGACCAGTGCGGCTCCGTGGGTTGGGTGTCCTCCCGCAAAGCGAAAGGTTGCTGGTTCGATTCTGGTCTTTGCACATCCGTAGGTTGTGGGTTTGGCCCATGGGCAGGGTGTGGACTACAGGCAACCAGGCAACCGATCGATGTTTCTCCCCTTGTCTTTCTCCCTCCCTTTCCCTCTCTCTAAAAATAAATAAATAAGTTATTTTATTTTATTTTATTTTTTTAAAGAGAGGATAGAAGAGTCATCATCCAGAGGTAAGGCTGGAATACATTCTAGTGACAGGAAACAGACTGAAAAACACATGGGCATTTGAAGTATTAAATACTATGAGAACAGTACAGCAAGGAAGGGGGATTGTGGGCCAGAGGGACAGACTGCAATTTAAAAAAAAACAACAAAAAGCTTTCATTTAGAGAGGGGAATGGAGGGAGAAAGAAAGGGAGAGGAACATCGATGTGAGAGAGGAATATCAACGGGAATCGAACCGGCGGCCTTTCGCTTTGTGGGACGATGCCCAGCCAACTGAGCCACTGTGGTCAGGGCCAGATAGCGACTTAAAGAAGGTGGTCAAGGTAGACCTCACCGGCGGGTGACATGAGAGCAAACGCTTGACTGCGATGCGGAACTAGCCTGGGCGTAACCTAGGGAAAAGAGAGCCAATGAAAAGGCCCGCAGGCAGAGGGTCCTGGAGCGCAGAAGGAGCTGCAGAGGCCTGGGAGCCAGAGTGAGCCCGGAGGAGAGTGCACGAGGTCAGGCTGTGCGGCCAGATCGCGCAGGGCCCCGTGGCCCACTGTGAAGACGAAGGCTTTTACTCTGAGGGAAATGAGGCGGGGTTATTAGGAGATTTCGAGCAGAAGAATATCATGATATGATTTATGTTTTGCGAACGGCTGTAGGAGGCCAAAGCAGAAATTGGAAAACAGCCAAGAGGCTGTTGTAGCGAAGGTTCACGAAGGCAGCGGTGGAAATGAGAACGGGCGGTCCGATTCTCAACGTATGTTGAAGACAGAACCAAGTGGATTTTGCAACAGACTCACCACCTCCTTTAAATGTATATTGTGGCTGTGGGAAAACGACGGAAGTCAAGGACAACTTCCAGATTCCTGGCATGAGCCAGAAAGGAAAGAACTGCCATCAATGAAGAGGAGGAAAACTGGGCAGAGAGGGTTGGGGGGCAGAGCGTGTAGGGCTGGGAGGAGGGTCAGTTTAATTTTGGACTTAACTACATTTGAGATACTGGTTAGATACCCACAGGAGGCAATAGACAAGCAAGGGCATATACATACGTGTGCGTGTGTGTATATATATAAAATTATTATTATTATTACTATTTTCCCAGGGGTGAGGCCTGGACTGGAAATTTGCATTTGGGAATAAGTGTGTGGATGGCATTTAAAGCCATGAGACCAGTTAAGATGGCTGAGGGTGTGAAAATAGAGGCCAAGAAAAGAGAAGGGAAATGAGGCTATCCAAATAGAGAATATCTAAACACAAAGATGAGAACCATGAGCAAAAAAAAAGGTTGGGGTTCTATGGAAGGTAACCTCGCAGAGTGATCTGATCATAAATTCCTAACTGGGCAGGTGGGGGTGGGGAGGGAGTCACGCCACAGGCACACAGCTTTGCAGTGACCGGGTAACCTCTGCCTTAAGCAAGCCCCGCCCCTGGGTTCTGTGCCTCTGGGTCACCACACTCTTGAAATAAGCCGTAACCGCCCTCAAGAAAGCACAGAATCTTAACTGTCCTGTAATTCAATCCTAGCCTCGCTTTCTCCCACCTTCCTAAAATCTTCCTTTAGTCCCCTCTTTAATTTCAAATACATAAAAGAAACTGTAAACTGTTTTCCCATGAAGCATTTATCTCAATCCCTTGAGATCTTGCTTCCAGGTATATCCTCTTTTGGGCTCAAATAAATTTTTATAAAAATTCTCTGCAGATTTGGATGTTCTTACGTGGACAGAACTACCGACCTCAGAGTCAAATAAATGACTGTCGCCTTGGATCTCTTTGGCTTAACATTCAAGTCCAGCCTTTGTTTACATTTCCAGCCTTACCTCTGGATGACAACTCCTTCCTCCTGGTCTCACGCTAAGCGAGGAGGCCCTAGGGGAGTGGGGGCCCGGGGAGCGGCCTTCAAGAGATCTAATTCCCCTCCGTATCAACAGAGGATCTTCCCCTGAGCCCAACCTGAAAATCTGCCCCTCCCATCACAAGCACCCTAGGGAGCTGCCTCCTAAACATGATCTTCATATGAGGAATATTATGGGAAGTGCAGGAAATGTATAATTTCAGTCAAATGTCCTTGTTTACTCCCAGACAGATATCTTGTCTTGAATTTCTGCATTCTTTATGATAGAAGCTGCAAGTTTTGAAGGAAGGGGCAGAGAAAAGGAAGGGGATTTAGCTGTAGAAATCTTGGCTTCAGAGCCTAGCTCTGAAATCTGTTTCGGGCAAGGGCTTTCATCTTTGAAAGTCTAAAAGGTTTAGATTACAAGTTTGTTTTGAAAATGAATTAAGACCTACTTCTGCTCATATAAGAAAATTTGTATAATAACTCTTAACCTGCTGACTTCACGGGTTATAGTAAGAATTCCTTTGCCCAGTGACTGTTTCGTGACCAAGCACAGTGCTTGGTTCTGGGTTTAGGAATGGGAATTAGACTTAGAAACAAAAGTTATCAACACAATGACGTTCAGTCCGGGTTTTTCGTTTTTTACTTAACATGGATGTGGTGTTCATTTTGTGCTCGGCTGTACTAAATCCTTCACAAATATTAACTCCTTGCATTCAAGGGAATAAAAGGGCACAGGATACAGTGATGTTACAGACAAGATTAAGGGGGTCAGAAGGCCATCCCTTTGTTTAACAAATGTTTGCAGCGTGCCTACACCTGGGCCCTGCACACATCTTAACGTGAAACTGGGGCCCCACAGGTTAATCCTGCTAGAGTGGGGCAGTGTTTTGGGCCCTCCCGCACTCACTAATTAATGACTGTACTTCCCAGGGAGAAGGTCTCAGTGCCAGGGAGAGGTTTCTATTCTATTTTTATCCTTTAACACTAACCCCCTGTGTCAGGTTGTGGCCAGCACCATTTCTGAGTCATTTCTTAGACCCATCTCACTGCTAAAACCTAGGAACTCTGATTCAGAAAAATACACATAACATTGTTTTGCAAATATTTCCATAGGGTTCCTATCATTCAACTTAAAGGCCTGTGCTTCCCACTCAGGCCAGAGGAGCTAGGATCACAGCCCTTCTTCCCAATGGCACTTATTTGAAATGTTCACAGGGAGTTCTTGGCCCCACGTCCTTGTGTGTGCACTACACAGGATGGATCGGTTTGGAGTGGGGGCAGGGCAGGGTGCTTGGAAGAAGTGACCATAGAAATGCCCAACCAAACTGGAACATGGGGAGAGGAAGAAATGCATTAGCGACAGGAAAAAAGCTTTAGAGTTTATCTCCTAAGACTGAAAGCGGGGACCGATGTTTGAAGGTAGAAGGAGTAAGCCTGGAACACTTCATAGGAGCTCAGTTCATGTTGTGTTCTTTCTTTCTGGCTTTTTCATGTCTATGCCCCTTGTGCAACAGATGAATAATCACCCACGAGGAAGTCGGCTTGTGCTTCCTATAGAAAAATGAAGAGGCTCTAAATGTGGAGAGCGGTATAGACCTGGGTTACTTCGAGGTACTCTGGGGCTCTGTGAGCTTTGGGAGTTTAGTGACCCTTTTTGGTCTGGGGGGCTTCTTCCGTGTTCATTTTTATATTTGGACCAACATCAAGAAATACCTTTGTCTTGAAAGGTACCTTTGATTTTAAAACGCCTTAGTAGGTGGACTCTAGCTGCTTTATTTACTTATTTATTTATTTTACTAGAGAGAGTTTCTTTCGGGTGTCCAACCTAGTGGCATCTCCGGTCCACACTGGAAGAAGAAGAGTTGTCTTGGGCTACACATTAAATACACCGTGACACGTAATCACAAAAAAATCTCATACTGTTTTAAGTGAATTTACAACTTTGTGTTGGGCTGCACTCAGGGCTATCCGGAGACACAGGTGGCCCACGGGCAGCGGGTTGGACACCCTGATTCTTTCACCACTGTGACTTGTAAAGCTACAGAGGCCAAAGAAGAGCCCTGGGAGCGGAGGAGAGAAAGGGAAAGGTCCCTCAGCCAGCGGTTTTCAACGTTTTTCAGCTCACGGCACATAAACTGATTACTAAAGTTCCGCGGCACACCGACAACTTTATTTTTTGCCGCTCTGAAAAAATATAGGTTTAATTTTGATTCATTCGCACCCAATGGCTGTTGCGTTGGCTGTGGCCGCTTTTAATTTGACAGTCTAAGGGAACAGAGGTCGGGCCCCTGACTCGACAGTCAGGCACTGCACGTGTGAAAAATTCTTGTGACACACACCGGTGGAAAATCGCTGCTGTAGACTGCTTGGAGTACCCTGTAGTAGGAGCCTTCACATTTTTTGAACAGGCTCATATTAAGAAATACATTTTTCTTCATGAACTGGCACCCACACAGCACACTCAAAGGTAACTGAAACACATGTCTCATGAAATAGTGTGCGTGCCACATGCTCTGGTGTTTTCTAGTCTGTTAAAACAAAACGTCTGGTCCTTAGGATCTACCTCAGGGTCCTGACTTTGGAAACAGCTGCAGCAGGTGGGCAGAGCAATTGAGGGAGCCGCTGGGAGGTGTAACGACGGCACTCAAATGGGGTTCCTCCACTTACAGCTGTGTGCCTGGGTCAGTCAATGTTTGCATCTTTTGAAAAAAAATTGATTAACCTTTCTAAGCCATAAGGTCCCCCACTGTAAAATGGGCCTCAGCTACTTCACAGGGTTTTTTGGAAATGAGACAGGGAGCACACACACCGCTTTCATTACTCTGACTCTGCATTCAGAAAGCCCTCTGAGGTTTCCACAACTGTTCAGCCGGGTACCCCAAGAACGTTAATTGTTCCGTACACCTGCAGAGTAAAGCTTCCCTGGCGGCAGGCTCCCGTTCCCCTCACCTGTCCGCGCCGCAGAATAAAGCGCAGCCTCTGAAGGTGGGGCCTACAGCCGCTGTCCGGCCTGAGCCGCACCTCGACTCCGGCAGGCCCTCACATCCGTGGGGGGGCCAGTCCCTAAACCCAGCGTCCCTTCATTCCCAACAATGTCCTCTGCTGTGTCTTTGTCTTGGATCATGCCGTCTTCTCCTTCTGAAGTGCCTTTCCCTCTTCCATTTTTGCTTACACAACACCCACAGAGGCCTCGAGGCCAAGCTCAAGAGCCACCTCCTGGGGCTCAGGCTCTTCTCGCGACTGCTCTTCTCCCCTGTCTCCCAAATCCCGCCCTAACATTTAATGAAGGAAAAAGAGACAACTACATGCACGGGTTTCACATCTCTGGGAAACAGAGATTATACAGCCCCAAAATAATCTCAGCGTGCCCTTCGGCATGGATTGGGCCTCGGCCACGCCCTTGCCGCTTGGCTCAGTTCTTTCCAGACATACACTGAATCCCAGATGCTTGTGTGTCTCCGTTTTCTTTTTGGTTTCAGGAAATGTAGTGCTAAGACTAAGCCACTGCAATGGGAGAACAATGAACATAAACTTAATTCTCTAGCAACCAAACACAAAATTAAATATATGAATTACAGCTGTTGAGGGGGCTGTTTGTCTTAGGACATTCCGGGTGGCCCCGTTCCAGCTGCATTGTTAGCGAGAGGAGGCAGGACAATTTGTTAGGATTTGTATGGAACAGATGGGTCGGTTCAGCTTTCTGGCAGTTGCTCTGCCATCCCAGGCCCTGCATAGCAATCGTGAAACTCTGAAGGAGCCGGATGTCAGCCCCTCCATCCATTTTGCATCAGGATGTTTCTCGTTGACTTAAAGAGAAAGGAGAAAGGAGAAAGGAGAAAGGCAAAAGGCTGAAGGTGTGGCCAAGAGGCTTGGCACAGGGATTGGGACACCTCTGTCTTAATTCTTCCATCGGAAGACTAGAGGGGAAGGGTTCTGTTGTGTGCTCCTGACTGGTCCTGGGGGAGGTGGCCTCTCTTCGGAAATTCTGGCGTTTCCATTCCTGGAACCAGGAGGAACGCTCTAGGCTCCTAGTGGCCATCCTATTGGGGCTGAAATTCAACTCTTCCTGAGCCTGCTTACCCACCCCCAAATGCTCCCTGCATATCTGAGTATCCTAGACAAAGGGAATGAAAATGTTTCTGCTCAGATTGAAATGCAAAGCTAGGCCTGGGAGCTGGGTCGCTGGCTAGCTTACTTTAAACCCCACATCTTGTCCCCCAATTCCTGTATCCTCTTTCGCAGTCACCCTCACACTCATTCCCAACTCCCTGGCAATTAAAAAGTTTTGGCAACTTTACTTACTAAATGTTGACCCCTTCCTTATATACCAACTGCCCGTGGCTGCAGTACCAGCCCTTACTGTATCGCCTGAAGCTGTTTAACTCATGCTGTTTCTCCTCAAGCACCTCTTAAACCAGCGTGCCCCAATGCCCCAGTGCCCCAGTGCCCCCGTGATGGCCGTAAAATGCAAACAAGGCCCTTTCATTCGGGACATCCTTCAAGAGCTCCATGACATTGTAGAGAAAATTCTACGCTCCCCAGTGTGGCATACAACGCCGTTCCTATTCTGGTCCGACATCTGCCTGGCTCACCGTTTGCACTTTACTAACTCTAGCTGCCACGGCTTCCCTTAATGCCAAATTCCTGGCATTTGGTCCGTGCTCTGTGATTTCCTCAGGGCAATGCCTTCTACCAGCGCACGGATGTGCCTTCATTTTTTTCTAGTGCGCGTTGTTCAGATGTACCTTCTTACACGGAGTCTCTCCCCTCCTCCAGCTACTCTTGGCCAATAGCTCCTCCTTTGTATTTATCTAGAACACTCTTCTTATTTCTATCATATTTACCTCTCACTTAACTCTTTCGGATGAAGTGCCTGTATAGTGAGAATTCCTATTTATTAAATTTAACTAAATAGAGTTTAAAAATAATTTTTTGAGGTAACATTGGTGTATACTAAACTGATGTTTAATCTTACAGTAGTGCCCATCTTTTTCCAGCATCAGGGCCTTTGCATAATTAGTTCTGTCTGGAATAATTTTCTCCCCGAATCCTCCTTTTTTCTTTCTTTTCTTTAAAAGATTGTATTTATTTATTTTTAGAGAGAAGAAGGGAGGGAGAAAGAGAGGGAGAGAGACGTCAGATACGTCGACAGGTTGCCTGTGGCATGCTCCTGACTGGGGACCTGGCCCGCAAGCCAGCACTCAGTCCACTGAGCCCCAAGAGCCAGGGCTCCCCGTTCTTTCCCACACAACATGTTATAATTTCTAATTATTTATGAAGGTAAAATAGCTAGTGATTAACAGCCCAGGTACTGACAGCAGAGAGCCTAATTTCAGAATGCAAAAGGGGCGATCTTAGCAATTTTCACACTTTGTGTGTCTATGTGCACGTGCGTCAGTTCCTTCTTCGTGAAATGGGACTAATAATCCTCTGAGGAGTAAGTTAAATTACATACTGTGTGCTAAACAGATTGTTCCTGGAATGTAGTTAGTAATACTGTGCTCTATAATATTGTGCTCTACTCAAAAATATTTATGTTTTCAGCCCTGGCTGGTGTGGCTCAGAGGATTGAGCGTTGGCCTGCAAACCAAAGGGTCGCCCGTTTGATTCCCAGTCAGGGCACATGCCTGGGCTGTGGGCCAGGTCCCCAGTAGGGGGCACGTGAGAAGCAGTCATACATTGATGTTTCTCTCCCTTTCTTCTCCCTCCCTTGCCCTCTAAAAAAAAAGAAATTAAAAAACATGTATGCTTTTAAATTACTGAGTGTCTTTTAACTGGAAACTCCAAAAAGCTATGGACTCTGATATCTTCTTTTTTAATTTTATTAGAAGTTTTAAAAAATTTATTGACTTTAGAGAGAAAGAGAGGAAGTAGGGGGTGGGGAAAGAAAGAGAACACCAATTTGTTGTTCCACTTATTGATGCATTCAGGTTGTTTCTTGTATGTGCCCTGACTGGGGGTCAACCCACAACCTTAACGTGTTAGGCTGATGCTCTAACCAGATGAGCCACACGGATAGGGCACCGATACCTTCTTTACTCTTGTATCCCAGTGCCTAGCATGGCATACCAGTAAGTGCCAAATGAATTTGTGTGATCTGAATGACTGAATAAAGGACAACCCTTGCTTTGGAATATTAACTGAAGATAAGGAGGGAGCTGAGGCTGCTTATCAGAGTGCTATCAGGAGCAATATCAGTGGCCTTCTTTAATTCATAATTACCTTCCTAAGCCTTCTATTCACTTGACTCGATGACCAAGCTATTCATTTTTTTTCTTTAGCTTAAATGAAAACGCTCGGGTGGAGTTACATTAGAAAACATGAGATGAGTGGAGTTGTTCTTGGGTTTTTAGTAAAGGAAATTGTGCTCTTATTTACTTCATTCAGAACCGGGGCCGATGCGGATGTTGTTGGAATAAGCCTGCCCAGGCGCAGGCGACCTTGCTGTACAGAGAACAGAGGGAGTCTTAGGGCAGTATGCCTGAGGACAAGATGACAGGCAGGGTCAAAACAACAGGGCGACGGAGGCAGCTTTTTAAGCAGGTGAAACTCCAACAGGGATCCTATAATTTATTTTTATTGAAACCTTAGCATCTGCCCATAAAAACCATCTTATGAAATTAGTAGTATAGACAGTGGAAAGGAAAGGGCAACGTTTTACTTTTTAACAGGGAAAGAAGTAAAGTTCTGTAAAAGAAGGAAAAGTCTAAGGTCAGCCTCCCTAGGTATAGCTTTGTTTTTTTAAATCACAAAATTTTCAACAAAAGAATAAAAAAAAAAAGTCAGTGGGTAAAGGGTGTGAGAATAGTTATGCTAGAAAACCCCGTTTGAGGAAAGGGTCAGGGGGCGAAAGGGTCAGGACAGAAAGGACCCTCGCAGCAGGTCACCTAGTTCTCGTCCTCTACGGAGGCCGGCAGGGGGATGGCAGGGACAGCGTTGCAAGGTCTGTTCACACTGCCGAAGTCGGTCAAAACCGGTGGACCCTCGCGGTGGCCCGTGCAACCCGCGCCCCGCAAGCCAGGGCCAGCTCCTTCCTGAATCAGTGCAGCTCGCCTGCGGGCCAGTTCAGTGCGTGTTAAACATACTCGTTCGTGTCCTGTACTTGTTCCCGTGTCATATGTTTACCGTATTACACAGCCTTAGAGCTCGGAGCTCAAGACTGTGCAAAGCTGAGGCACGGGTAGGTGGTCGTGGCTTCCAAGGATGAGAAGCAGGCTTCCTACTAGAGGTACAGTGCTGGCCCCAGACTAGAGCATCAAGCGACTGCATTGTAGTCCCCTCAGAAAACACATTCATCGTGCAGAGTCCCTCTTCGGGCCAACGACAGATGGGTTTCCAGTAGTTCTTGTTTCCCCAAAGGACATAGAATATCTTATCCTCACAACCCCAATACCCTTTCTTGTGTGTAGTTTCATGTCTAGAGTCTTTATCTATCAGCCAGATGAAAAAAGCAATTCTAGCCCTTTCTGACCCAATGAGAAAGCCTGGAGCCGAGGAAAGGCAAAGGAAGGGGCCTGGGAGGAGAGGGGAGGGGCTCTAGCAGGTGTATACTTACCACCTTTTGGTTCCCTTCATTATCAGTGAGCAACCACTCGATATCCAGGGTGTCTTTTTCTGGAAGCCCCAACTGATGATGACAGGGCAAAGTGACCTTCTCCTCTGCCACTCTCTTGATTTCAGTGTGAGTCCCCGAGGTTCCAACATAGTAGGAAACTGAAAGAGGGAAACCTTTCATGAGTACTACGGAAACTGGAGGGCGGTGTGTGGAAAGCAAATATTACACCTGATCATTACTGGAAGTTCTCGTGGGCCAGGGGAAGTCCAGGTGTTGGAAGAACCGTAGACCAGAAATGCTAGAAGTCCCAGGCTCTCACACTGGCTCCTGCACTAACTGAATTCATCATATCTTCTTAACCATCCGCCCACCCCCGAATTACACTTCTATCAATGCCTGTCTTTCCTGCCTTAGAGGTTTTCATGAATAATGAAATCACTCAGGTCAACAGCAACTGTGTTTTTTGATCTTTCTCTCCCCTACTAAGAGAGGCTTCCAATGGGACAGGAACCGAAGGGGAAGGCAGGGGTTAGCATCCTCTCTGGACAGGTTCCGGGTACCAGTTCACTCTTCTTAGAGACCGCTTACCCTCCTTGGCCTCCCAGGAAGTGCAGGGATGCCTCAGGCAACAAGTGGGCTCTTGCGGGCAGTTCCTGCTTCCTTTAGGAACATGCATCTCCTCAACTCTTTTCTTCCATTCTGTATAGTTTCGTATCCTATAGTTTCAACCCTTTCTATCCAAAGGGAAATTCTGAGTTACCACATTTGGATCCTGTCCCTCCATGGATCCAGTATCCATTTAGCCAACAGTAACTCATTTCCACTTTTGGCTTTCCTTCCCTGGGACTTTCATCTTTTTCTAGGGGTGGTATCCTGTCAGCGACTCTGGACTCCAAGCTCACCTTCTCTCCTCCCTATTAATCTCTCTCTTAGTAGCCGGCTAAGGCCCTGACACTGTTGACTAGTAAACCTCTAATACCGATGACTGATGACTGATGAATGGCTATGATAAAACTCCACCTAGATCCTAGGTATGATGCGTCTAGCATCTAGAGGGCATTGCACCCCTGGATCTTCCTTTATCTCCTTACACAGTGATCGAGGAGCACAGTGAGAAAAGTGATCTCTTTCAAGCCATTCACAATGCAACAATACTATACAACTTCCACGTTAAAACAGCCCCAAGGGCCAGGGCTTGTGTGCAGTCCTTTCTCCTGGAGCAAAATCACTCTGCCAGCTGAGAAGGGTTTTAAGCACCAAAGATCAAGGATCGTGACTTACAGAAACAGAGAGGCCATCTCTTATTCCCTGCTCATTTCCCAAAACTGATTAGCAGCAAATTTGTGGGGAGGAGAAGGGCCGTATCTTGCCTGCAGGAAAATGAAATGAGGAAGAAGGGAGCAGGGGACTGTGGTTCTTCCTATGGGGCTGAGGGGGTCAGAGCCCTGAGGGGCCTCCGCCCTTAAGAACAGCAGCAGGTGGGTCCCCGAGCCCTGGGGGGCCCATGGAATTATGTTGCGCAGAAGGAGCCTTCAGAACCAGCAGAAGCCCCTGCAGCGTCTCACTGACCTTCTCAGCAAAGGTGCTCTTAGGGCTTGACGCTGCAATGGGCGTGGCCTCCATTTAGTGAGCACCGCCTCTGGTTTGGCTCTGGATTTAGAACGAGCACTCAGACCCTTTAAGAAAGGGTTACTCTCCAAATTCGTTCAGGAAGTGGAAAGAGGGAGTTAGCAACTTGCCCAGTATCACAGACTAGGAAGTGACAGAGCAGGCCCACCCACATCTGTGTCACTGCACAGCTCACACTCTGAGAGCATGTGTGCCCAGTGTTTCATGTGGCTTCCTGGAGGCCTGGCTCTCCCATTAACCATAAACTCCTGGAAATTAAGGACCGCCCACCACTGCATTCTCAGAGCGCTGCCGGGTCCTCACACCCTGCAGGGGTTTAATAAATATTTGCTGGATTGATCTGAATCCAAACTATGGACTCACTTGACCACTGAAGAAACTGAGTCCCAGGGATGAAGGAGTCAGCCCAACATCCTACCACTCATTTAGTGGTAGAAATAACCCATGTATAAAACCCATCCTCCCTCAGTCCCCAAAAAGCAGACACGTAGCAGTGGGAAACTGGCCGGTCTACACTGAACGGAGCTAAGCTTGTAAGGAGGAGCTCTGATTTCAGTCCCTGAACACTTTCCACTAGACACAGCAATGCTCAGATGAAGAGCCCAGGATCATTTTGGTGCATACAGCAGGCACTTCCTATACATTGCACAAACATATGAAAAAATAAGCTATGAAGGTGCTGATTTGAGCAACTAGAGGGAATCAAAGGCTCAGGCTTGGTTGATGTCCCAACATGAAAGGAACAGTGGTGGGCGGTGTGTTGCCAGAGTGCAAAGTTCTATTTATACCATACCCAGAATTAAATGACGCAGTGCAGGGAGGGCGCCACTTGGTGAATACAAAGGACTTACCAAGATAGGGAGCCTGCTGGTCAGCGCATGCACCTCTAGTCTCCCCGGAACCTCAGCTCCCCACCTCAAGGAGGCCACTGGGATCCCTGCAGACCTCTGAGGTCCTTCTGCGCTTTTTTAACCCACACCCCTGTTCTGTAGCCTAAGCAGACGGGGTTCCGGACTCTGCACGTAACCAGGCTTGGCAATGCCTGTGGGGCTTCTGAGCATGGGTCTGCCGTCCGTCGTGTGAGTGGGAAGGGGCCGTCTAAACACCCAGTGACCATCCTGGGGTTGCCCGGGCATTCGAGTACTCATCTTTGTTAGGAAAGACCTTTGAGATCATCGAGATTTAATTTCCGAGGAAATTACAGCCCGGGGAAATAAAACACCAGGTCACAAAGTTAGCCAGAACCCCAAATCAGGAAATAATCCCGTTGGGAGTCTGGT
The DNA here is from genome assembly GCA_004026545.1 of Mormoops blainvillei. Taxonomy (NCBI): domain Eukaryota; kingdom Metazoa; phylum Chordata; class Mammalia; order Chiroptera; family Mormoopidae; genus Mormoops; species Mormoops blainvillei. The sequence goes on along the minus strand of PVJD01003191.1, from coordinate 42,391 downwards.
GCTGGCTGCTGCACTGATGGAGTCGGGGGCGTGGGCTGGCGGATGGCAGTGCACACATCTGTGTTCACTCGCGCGCGGTCGCATCGGAGGGTGCGGGGTGGCTGTGGGCTCTCCCTCCTTGGAGGCCTCTGCACCGGGGCATCAGCTGCGCCGAGCCCAGCGCTCTCACCTGCAAAGCGGGAATTCAACACGACTGAGGTAAAGCACAGAGGCATCTTCGCTAAAATGCTCTCCTCTTCTAGAAGGGCTTTCTTTCCCTCAGTTGCCTGGGCCCTACAGCCAGTTCAGATTAATTGAAGGTTTCATTCTCTAACGGGCATTTACGTTTATTGAAGATTCTCTTGAACCTTCAAGACCTTCTTCAAAGAGATGGGGGCAGAAGTGAAGGTTTTTGTTCAACATGAATACTTTTATATAACTGAGCCACATATTCGGAAGATGAATCCACTCAGAAGATAATAGTAAATTATTAAAAGGCAATTTCTATGACCAGTTGACTCATTCACTCACATTAAAACACTCATTAGTGAAGTCTTTTAAAAACTGTTCTGTACAATGAGCTAGCATTGCTTTTGTGGTCAGATAGATGTCTTCCATGACCCTTTTAAGGAAGTTCACTTAGTCCAACTTAATGAAGCCTATAGCTGTCACAAACGGATGGAAACTGTTTCCATTACATTTTGAGGCCGCATTGCCGGGTCAGACCATGTGGATCTGAGCAGTGGGTGGAAGTGAGAATGCCTGCCAAATTTTCTTAGATGGTCCCCTGCCCCCTACCCCGTCCCCCACCCCAGAGCCACTGGTGACTCATCTTGCTTTAGAAAAAGTCCAGGAGCAACTTTTAATAGAAACTAGGATGCTGCATTTAAAATATCTGTTTCTCTCTCATGTCCCTAACGGAGGATTCTTCCACTACTCAAATATGTACTGAGTGCCCACAGGGCGCATGTTGCTGGGCATCTCCCGGGTCAGTCTTTATGAGGGCTCTGTCCCAAGAGCGGATGCTCCAGGGTGGCCATCGTCAGTGCAGGCACCTGTTAGTCCCCAGGGCCCCACCTCAGAGAGACCACAGTGCTTGGTGCACAGGTCGGGAACAGGTGGGCTCTCCTTTAGGACTGAGTTCTCAGGTCCCAGGCCGTGCAGACAGGCAGTTTGCAAGCCACAGAGTCAGAGAGCCGTAGTAGCTGCTGTTCGATGTCAGGCGCAGGGCCCAGGCTACTCAGCTCACAATATTTAATGTGCAGCAGGGCACCCACTCAGGGGCGACGGAGTCGTGTGAGCGCCACCTTCCACTTGGTGATTGCTCTTTTCTGAATGGACCTGTTCACTTACCTGGGGGAGTGGGAAGAGAACTTTCTTGTGTTTTATTTTACATGGGATATTTGAAAAAGTCTCAGGACCATGAAAATCATCAAATGTCAATCAGAAAATAGGATGTATGGAAAACGTCTGGCATTGGCATGTGGCATACAGTACACACTTAAAAATGGTAATTACCATTAATAATAATTGTACACACTGTACATTGAAAGACAAGAAAAACCAGAAGAATATGGTGAGACGGTCAAGCAGATTGTGAGGAGTTTGAAAGACATTTTACGTGATGACTGTTAAGGGAGAATAGAATAAAAATTGTAGGTGAGCTCATGTCCCCACGGTGCCACCCTTCAGCTGTGTGGCCTCAGCTCTGGGGCTTCAATCCTCTTCTCTAAAGCAGAGGTGATGACATTAGCTCACTGTGAGCTCATGGGGCATTTGAATGAGATAAGCTCAATAAATGTAAAGTATTACTAATCATTAGTGTTCCAATGGCTTGAGGGAGGAGGAGAGATATTATCATCTTTGCATTCCCAGCAACGTCTTCATCCCTGAAAGTGGCTGGCTGGAAACACAGAGCTCATGCTGATTAAATGTGGACAGCTCAGAGCTAGGTGGCAGAGCTGATCTGATCGGACACACTTGAGATCTTGCTAGGTGGAGTCCTGGCCCAAAAGTAAGTTGAAGTTTATACAGACAAATATTCAAAGTTACAGCTATACCTAAGTATAGGGTGGGAAAGATGTGTAAGATCGAGGGGACAAGATTTTTGGTGACCAGTAGTGTGATACGGCTTCTGAAGACGCCCATGGAGTCCGAGCTGCATTAAAAGGGATCCGATGTCCCAAACAGGGGAGTAACAAGTCCACCCTGCTCGATATTAGCAAAGCAAGCCCGCCCAGAGCGCCTGTGTTCAGTTCTAGATGGTGCACCCTGAGAGGACATGGACACAAAAGGTGACACCCAGAGGGTTCTGACCAGGAGACGACGGGGTCAAAAGACATGGAATATGAAGAGTAGTTGCCACTGTTGTAGGCAAAAAGTCAGGAGGATGGAAGACTAAGGGGCAGCACGGTAGCTACCTTCCAACATTTAAAAAGCTACTAAACAAGCAACAGGCTCACTGGGCATTGTTCCAGGGGGCGGAGTTAGGTCCACATGGCGAAACAGCTTCGACCAGGAAATCATAGGCTGGGAGACCTCTTTCCGGCTCTGAAATGGTCTGATTCTCTTACGAAGGACGGATTTCATCTGGGCTAAGTTTGCAGATAGACCTTCTCACAGTCTTGTCTGATAGGAAAATGAGCTGTGTCATTTAGTAAATTTTTCACTATTAGAGTCATTCAAGTGGGAGCTGTCAAGGACTGTGAAAGGGATTCTTCCATGTGGTTGCTGAAGTCAGTATTTAATGTCCCTCCGAACTACAGTTTTCTATGACATGGCTATTGAGTGCTTAGCGTGTTCAAGGCACCATCCTAGTTGAATGGGGTGACAGTACAAGACACTCGTGCACCCTGCCACCTGCCAATGTAGTTGTCGCTATCGATCAGCTTTTACACAATTCCTACAAATACTCTAGCTTTGTTCCACTGTCGACATTACTTTTAAACAGTGCTGATGGGCTCCTTGGGAGAACTAAGAGGAACTGCAGGATCCATCCAGCTACAGCGTTTTTCCCTCTCTGTGAGTGTTTTAATCCACAAGGGGGCAGAATTTACTTAGCGAGGATTCTGCACTCCTGACCTTTAATATAGTTCTTACATTATTAATAGAAGGATTATAATTGACAAAGAATTATAAACTACCTCGGATTTAAGCTTAAGAAGCACTTCGTTGCCACTTGTGGTTAAATGCTAAATTTTAAACCCTCTGCGTTTAATTTTCAAGGGCTGTAGAAAAAATGGAAATCTTAGAAAATATGGTCAGAAATTCGAAAGGAACTTTATCATGGAAATAGAAACATACACACTTTTAACAACTTCACATCACTGTTTTGACTTTTTCCAACTGAACTAGATGCTTTCTCTGTCTAATACCAAAAAAATGCCCTTATTTTAATTGCAGAATTTATTGTGAAACAAATCAAGTACTCTGGTACTGTGAAATATTGTCTGTAGAGAGTCAGTGAGAAAAGGCAAAGAGGGAAGGAACAAAAATGTGTACCAGATGGCTGCAGGGGTGTCCGACCTGCGGCCCCGGGCCACATGGGGCTCAGGATGGCTATGAATGCAGACCAACCCAAAATTGTTAATTTACTTAAAACATGAGATTTTTTGTGATTATGTGCTGCAATATATTTAATGTGTGGCCCAGGACAACTCTTCTTCCTCCAGTGTGGCCCAGAGATGCCAAAAGGTTGGACACCCCTGAGAGACCGAGGAATCAGCAGAAGAACTCTCACGTCCCTTGGGTTCTTGAAGTCTTGTATTTGTTCTAGGCCAGTAACTTCCTGAATCACAAACCCCCGAATGCTCTGGCTCTGTGTAGTCTGGAATCTCGAGCCTGGGGAAGGCCCCAGGGAAGGTCATGGTCTACCTATTTAAGCTCGTCTGCTGAAGTGTATGAACTTATTCATATTCTCTTATTATCACTGACAATCTGAAACCACAGTAAAACTGTTCTAAGATCTCGACAGGTCTGCTAGTATCAACTTCTTTATTGTAGTAGGTCATGCGACGTTCAGGGTTGCTGATTTCTACAGCGTTTCCTCACACACACACCTCGTCCTCAGTGGTTCAGATTCTAGGTGCTACAAATGGGACCGCTGACAAAACAGTTGACACTGCAGTGGAGTAGCCAGGAATGTACATTTGTTCAAGGAACGTGCGTGGCACTCCTGTCAGCACACTGGGGGCTGCTGGGGACACAGAGACAGATGGCACTGTCCTTTGTCTATGAAGAGATTTCGGTAACAGAGAAGCAGAACAGCGATCCCGCGCCCGCTCAAGGCCGTGTGTGATGGGCATCAACGTCGGGATCGGAAGGTGCCATAGGAATTGGGAGAAGGGAGGTCACCGCGGTGACTAGGGAGGGCTTCACAGAGGGAGGTATTTCACCAGGCCTTGAAGAGTAAGCGGGCACACTCGCAGCTGTACGTGAGGTGGGGACATCCTGAAGGCTGGGACTGGCAGTTGACGGTGTAGGAAGCCAGCAGCTAAGCTGAGCTCGGCACGTGACAGACTGGAGTGTCCGCGTGGACCCTTAGTTCTGACAAGTTCTCACAGACTGGTCAGTAATGCCACATAATCATTGTGTCAGCTGTGTCACTGTCCTACAGCATTGGGGTTACTATCTGGGAGTAATGTTTTCTCCTGGGATCTCCAGTATCAGTGGTCAGGGGAAGGATATCGGCCCTGTCCACAGGGATCACTTTGCCACTGGAAACACCGCATCCCTCAGCACGTGTCTGCGGTAACATGCGAGTACATGCTCCATGCATGTACCCACGTTCATGTGCGTAGGAAAACACACACACAGCTGTCTAGAGACCCTGACAAGCATGCCTGAGTCGGTGCCCAGAGGAGACAAAAATGTGTGCCTTGATTCTGAGACTCTGAGAGCTGGGTCCCTCATTAACCTAGTTCATTGACATGTCTATTTATAGCCTCTATCTCATTCCAAGTGCCAAGTCGCTTTCTAAAGCTAAATCTTTTATTACCTTCTGCAGAGAGACTTAAACAGAGGGGGGAAATTAAAAATGGACACAGGCTCACTACTGAGAGGGCAACAGTCCATTTTTAGGCATGGCAATGGAGAATCGAGATTTTGCTGACAATTAAAATCCACTGATAAATTAAAACCTCACTTCAGCCTTTGACTTTATACTTCCACCTTCGCCTTCCAGCCAAAGCCAATAACAAAGAGACGACTGGCCTGCACTTCATCTCTTTCTCCCGACAGTCACCCTCTCTAGGGACAGATAGAAGGGACCTGAAAAAGTAAAGTGATAGACAGTAAAGATTTGTCATCCAATGTATTTTATACCCTCCCCCCCACCCTGCCCAATACGGAAGCTTCTTTTGATGATAGCTAACAATTTTTGAGCACTTATGTGTATTGTTCTACCTGATTTATCATCATTTCCAGTTTTAATCTCACCATTGTGTGAGGTAAGCACTGTTATTATCCTCATCCTACAGGCAGAGACACTGAGATGCAGACAGATAACTTGCCCAAAATCACACAGCTAGTGAGGAGTAGAGCCATAATTCTAACCCAGCCATTTGTACTCTTGACATCCATGCCCCTAACAGTATGTTATACTGACTCTCTCTATATGCATTTAACAGAAATTTTATTGGTCTAGGGTTATGCCAGTATTCTTGTGAGTTCCCTCGGAGGTTTTCATCATCTTTTTTAACTCTTTGAAAAAATATATTTTTTATTGTTGACACTATTACAGATGTCTCCCATTTCCCTCCTTTTGCCCCTCTCTACCCAGCTCCCACTTTTTTTTTTTTTAAACTCTCGATCATATAAAGCTGTTACAAGTCCAGATAGCGGTTACTCTTGGAGGACGGGGGAGTAAGTAGAAGGAACACAGGGTGGCTTCTAAGGGTCTAGCTGTGTTTTATTTCTAGATTTGGGTGCTTATTACTTGAGTTGGTTAATTTGTGAACTTCATCAAGCTATACACCTATGATTGTGCATTTTCTGCACATATATTGTAATAATTTATTATGTATTGCTGTCTAACAAATTGTCCCAAAACTTAGCATCTCAAAAGAACAAACGTATCTTTTTTCATGTGTACAGTGTTATCAATTTATTAAAATATATTTTTTGTTTTATGGTGTCAGTATTTTTATAGAATTTTAATTGACATTTTTTAGGTGACATTGGTTAGTAAAATTCTGTAGGTTTCAGGGGTACAATTCTATAAGGCATCATCTGTATATTGTGTGTTTACCACTCCAAGTCAAGTCTCCTTCCATCGCCATTTATCCCCCCTTTACCCTCTCCTACCTCCCTCGACCCCCCAACAAATATATCTCATCTCATAATTTCTGTGGGTCAGGAATCTGGGCACAGCTTCACTGGGTAGGTCTGGCTGAGGGTCTCTCATGAGGTGAAATAAAACTGTTGGCTGGGGCAGTGGCTTTATCTGAAGGCCTCGCTGAAGGGGGAGGAGCCCGTTTCTAAGCTCACACCTGTGGGTGTCGGTGGGTGTCAGTCCCTCACCCTGTGGGCCACTCCGTGGGGCTGCCTCACCCTATGGCAGCTGGCTGTCCTCAGGGGAGTAATCCAAGGCGGGAGCACAAGAAAGCACGCAATATGGGAGCTCAGAGGGGACATCTCATCGCCGTTGCCATATTCCATCTGTTATTAAGTAGCTAAATAATTCCAGCCCCCACTCAGGGAGAGGGGATGCCAGGAGGCAGGGGTCACCAGAGGCAGTCTGAGAGGCTGCCTACCACACACTTCAATAAAAGCTAAAAATAATTATAGATTAACTTCCACTGCCTCATCACTCAAAGTGATAATTATTGACTTCAAGAATTAAAAATGCTTTAATCAATTCACTAGTTGTTGTTTTTTCTGTAATTATAACATTCCTTAGAGGTAGATTCTGACATGAAATTTTTTCTATTGTATAGAAATGTAGTAACAAGCTGAATACTACACTTTTATATTTGTACAGCACTTCTCGGACTTCACAATCCTTTCCCTACGTGTTTTGAGTTTCGCTGTGCAGGATAAGTGGAAACTGTAGTTTAGTGTTAGTTTATCTGGAAGTTATAAAAATGCTTTATAATATTTAGCATTTATTGAGTGCTTACAATATGCCAATTACTGTATGTTAAGGGATATGTATATTATATGTATATATTTATACGTAAAAATCCACATGAATATTTAATTCTACGAGGCAGGGTTTTACCTCACTTTACACAGCAAAACCTAAGGCTCAGAGAAGCTAAGCGACTTGCTAAGATCTCGGAGCTAACAGTTGGCACAGCCAGGATTTCAACTCAAACAGTCTGACTTCAGACCCCCTACGCGCTACAAATGACGTAAACTATAATCTTCCTATCGCTCTGGTAACACATTTTCCTGCAATATGTCACCCAGGAAATTTTTACATAAGCTGTGCCGTCTTGAAATTGGGAAGAGGGAGGCATTATCTTTAAAGATTATGGCAGGTAGAATGTGAGAAACTAATTCTCCGTACAGCGCTTGTATCCAGCGGTGAAGAACAAGCTGGTCTTTCTTCAAAAGGCCGATGCTATTGACCTAATATCATTCGGGTAAAGTGCTAGACCGTATTCTTACTGATATGTTGATGAAAACATGGCCATATCAACATACCATTTATTTAATTTATTCGTTATTCTATATTCTCACCCGAGGAATTGAACCTGCGACCTAGGTATGTGCATTGACTGGGAACTGCACCTGCAACCTTTTGGTGTAGGGGGTGATGCTCCAACCCACTGAGCCACACTAGCTAGGGCTAGTTAAGTAAAAACAACTTTTTTATTGAATGATTTCAGAGAGAGAGGAAGGGAGAGAGAGAGGGAGAGAGAGAGAGAGAGAGAGAGAGAGAGAAGCATCAATTTGTTGTTCTGCTTATCGATGTCTTCATCGGTTGCTTCTTGTATGTGTCCTGACCAGGGAAACAGCTCACAACCTTGGTGTATCAGGACGACACTCTAACCAACTGAGCTACCTGGCCAGAGCTCATCATACCATACATTTAACACAGCCTCTTAAAAGGGCCTAAAAATAACTAGTGTATTAGAAAAGTTCTTAAGGATGTCAATAGCTTTAATGTGCTTCTTACATCAAGTGTGTGAGCAGAACCATAATCAGGCTTAGCTCATACTTTGTAAGGAACACCTCAGAGCTTCTCCTCCCCCAGAGACAGGTAAGGTCAGTTGGCAATCCGGGCCTTGATCCGTATGCTACTTAATGATGGTTCACAAATTGCCCAACCGGACTTCAGCTTCCCCCATTAAGGTAGCAAGGATTTAAAAAAAAAAAAAAGGGTGGTAAGGATAGAGTCGGTGTTGCAATTTGGCTTCCTACACATAGTACATATCCCTGCAGGAAATGTCAGGTCTCAGCAAGGGCGGATGTGTAATGCCAAGTAATTTCCCCTCACTTTACTTTTTTCCTATCATTTGCCCACACCCAATGACTCAAATAGCTGCTCCGCGCTCATTTACTCATCTACACTCATCTAATTACTCAATGGCCTAAAGATGGGTCTTTGGTTCCCAGGGGACTGTCTCCCAGATGGTCTTTGCATTTTCACCCTGGCAGCAAACAGGTCTGGCTGACCTTCCTTCCTCTCCGCCTACGGACCCAGGGTGCTTCCTGCGCATGGCGGAGTGGCAGCGAAGGACAAGAAATCACCCACGTGCCGTATTATTTAAGATGAGTGGTTCCCAAATCCAGTTAATTATTATTAACGCACTTAAAAGGCTTTAAGAACATTTTAAAAAATAATGCACTTAAGCATATGTGAAACATTCAAACAGAACAAAATGGTAGCCAGTGAAAAGTCAGTCTCTCCCCTAAGTTTCCTGCTGCAGGGCACTCTTGTCACCCGTTCACATGCATTCTGTGTCTCACAGTTGATCTGTGGTTCCCCTGGGTACAGAGTGTTGGGTGAGGCAGAATTTTGACTCAAATTTCAGAAGGCTCCATTGACTTCTAGCTTCCCTAATTACTGTTGAGAAGTCTGATGCCACTTTTAATCCCAGTCTTTTAAAAGTGACCTCTTGCTCTGGTTGGTGTGGCTGAGTTGGTTGGAACACTGTCCCACCCCAAAAGGTTATGGGGTCGACCGGTCAGGGCGCATGCCTAGGTTGCTGCTCTGATCCTGCAACAGGGCATGGGAGTCAGCCAGTTGGTGTTTCTCTTTCGCACTGATGTCTCTCTCTCTCTCAAATCAATAAATGTATTTTTAAAAAAATAAATAAAAGTGACCTCTTGTCTCTCTCTGGACATTTTTAGGGTCTTTTTTCATCCATAGAGTTGCAAAATGTTACTATGATGGATATTTGGTGTAGTTCTTTTTTTCCCATTCATTTATTTTTGGGTCATTTAATCTGACAACTCATTCCATTTAAATGTCAGGGAATGTTATTATGCTATTGAAAAATAATGTCTTCCACTTTCTCTTCTTCCTCTTTCTACACATATGTGTCAGATGTTGAAATTCCTAGATTGATCCTATAATTTTCTTATCTTTTTTTCTCATGTTGCTTGATTCAGTTATTTAGAAGTTTTTTCCAAGGATCTCTTGGGAGGCACTATATGGTAGTGGTTAAGGGATTCAAGTACATGTAGCATACATTCCTCTGTTGGCAAGTTTCTTAACCTCTCTGTGCTTAAGTTCTGTCATCTAGGTGGGGGGAATGGTTGTACCCAGTTCATGGCATTACATGAGGATCACAGCATGTTATGAACATGAAGTTAGTTTTAATACATGCCTAGTGCACAGTAAATGTTCAATAAACATTGCTGTTATCATTATCGCTACCTTTTGCCTAACATTCTAACATTTCATCCCTTATATCTCTGAGGCTATTAATCATAAGGTTTCTTGCACAGTCTCTGTTTCTATTTGCCTTTCTCCTACTTTTCTCAAATGTCTCGTGTTGGGTAGAGAATTACTAAGAAGCTGTTTGGAAGCTCTGGGAGGAAACAGGGTTTCTTCCAAGGGATTTCTCTGTAGGCTTTTGATGGTGGAACTCCCAAACGCCAGTGTCTGTGAAGCTGTTCTGTTTCTCCAGGGAAGAATTATTAAATCACCCATCTGTCAAGGGGAGGTGGATAGATGCTAATGATCTCTGGACTGGGTGGGTGAGTGGGGTGTCCTGTTCAGGCTGCAAATCTAACAGCCTCAGAGAAAAGGCCCGCAGACCCTGACTTCAGGAATCTCCATGTTTACAGTCTGGTCGCCTGCTTTCTACAGCGCCTGGCGCCTGGGTCTCTCACGAATCCTCCCTGTGGGAGTGGGGAGGAGCTGGGACTCCTCTGTGGAGGGTGCGGAAGGAGAAACTTAGGTATCTCACTGCTCTTTTAAAAAGATTTTCTTCTGATTTCCCTATGCAACTCAACTTTTTGTTGTACCATGTAGCTTTTTAAAAAAGGATTTTATTTATTTTTTACAGAGAGGAGAAGGGAGGGAGAAAGAGAGGAAAAGAAACATTGGTTGGTTGCCTCTCACATGTGCCTGCAACGAGGGACCTGGTCTGCAACCCAGGCATGTGCCCTGACCGGGAATTGAACTCAGTTGGTTGGGCGACCTTTCGTTTTGCGGGACATCACTCAACCAACTGAGCCACACCAGTCAGGGCTGAGCCTTTTCTTGAACTGGCTTGCCATCCATTAGCAGTGGTGTTTCAGCCACTGTGATTTGGTAAGTCAGTGTCTCTCCTTCATCTCCTTCCCTGTGTCCAAACATTTGTCGACCTTCTCTTTCACTTTTATTCCCTCCCCATTCTCTTGTCCTTGTGGATTTACACTTGTTCATTCCTTTACTTTCACCTCATTGGAATTTGGTGAGGAAACAGAGAAAAACACCTGTGTTCAATCTGCCACTTTACCTAAAATACCAATAAGTAATTGGGAGAGAGGGGGATGGGGCGGGTATTGTCTTCAACACATTTTTTCCTGCTCCATTTTTGAGAACAGCTAAAAATGATGATATTTGCGACTTTTATTCTCCTACTTCCCCCGTTCAACAGGCAGTCATCTTTGCAGAGTGGTACCCCTCGACTGTGATGCTGTTTCTCTAACCCTGTGAGGACAGGACAGCTCTTCAGGACAAGAACTGCTTGTCCTTGTCCTCGGGAAGCTCATGTTGGGGACAGGGAGTCACGGTACTGCTGCAACACCCTTTGCTCAGCAGGATAGAAACGGAGAGAGGAAGCTTCTGGCTCCCTGCAGACTCTCCTCCATGTGACCTTGTCTGAGGGAAAGATACCAGGAAAACGTGGAAGCAAGTCTCGTGTGGAAGGAAGAAATTGTCAGTCATTTTGCTAATTTTGATCATAGAGAAAAAATGTGTGGGAATTTAAAAACTGTTTCCTTCCTCCCTTCCTTCCTTCCTTCTTTCCTTTCTTCTTCCTTCCCTCTTTTCCTTCCTTCCTTCCGTTTATCAGGCTGGTTGTATTTAAACTTTGGTTCTTATTGGGAGAAAATAAATCAAGGTTTTCATGAAAGAAGCACAGAAATCCTAGGGACGAGGCCGCCGTGCCCAACGTGAAGGAAGCCGCATGCTGCCAGCAGAGCTCTTTCCCCCGCCCTCAGCTCTTTTGCTGTGTCTGCAGCCTGGAAACCCTACCTAGGAAAATATTTGTGTAAGTCCCTCACTTTCTGTCTTTGAAGGCCACTGTGGTTTTTAGTCCTGGAATCAGCTTTTCTGGGCATACCACACTGGCCTCCAGCTGTGATCTTTCTGGGGACACGAACTCTACAGAACTTCGGCAGAGGTCCGAAGATTCTTGCTTATGCAGAAGTGATGGTGAGCCCTGTGAAGAACTGCAGGGGGCCGCAGCAGGTTTCCTTGACTTCTAGCTCCCTTGTCAACCAGTGAACCTACAGCTCGCCACGTATGGTGCTGCAGCGTTGCCCGGGGATTCTGTGGGAGCTGTGAAGTACGATTCACACCGGAGTCCCGTTCCCGCCCTCATGGAGCATTCGACGTCACATTTAAGAAGCCTGAATACTATCAGACGGCCCCAAATCGGCACCACCTGTGACACCACTGGAGCCCAGAGGAGATGGCAAGCGATGGATGATGAAAATCAGTGAAAGAAATAAAGACTTCCAGTCTGAAGAATCATAGCATTTCAGTAGGTAGGACAGGTGACGGGTGAAGGGGAGCTTTGTCAAGACAGAGGCAGGAATGGGTGCTAGATGTTTGAGCAGGAGTGAACTGATGACTCGCGGTTGGGCTGCAAGAAAGAGAAGAGGGGCAGAGGGGAAGCAGTGAGTCATCCGAGGTGAGATGTAGGAGCGGGAAACTTCTAGAGAAACAGCGGACAACAGCTCTCCTTTTTTGTTCTTGCATATTGTTTTTAGCTTAATAATAGCCACTGTTTTTATCTACAATTTTCCCTGCTGAGTGCTTCACCCTTTTTTGAGATTAATTCAGAGGTAAGACCTGTGTTTGCTCCCCACCCAGCGAACCCCTCTTAAATCTCCAAGCTTTTGGTGGGCTGTAGTGTCCAAGGTGGGCGAGCTGAGCTAAGGATTTATTTCATTTAGCGCACAGCCTGCCTGGAAGTGCCAAATCCCCACTCTGGGTTGTGCCTCTTACATAACCTAACAGCCATCTGCCCGTGTCGCTTTATAGAGTATCTGGTCCTATCATGTCATTCGATGTCCGCAATTCATTCATTTAACCAATGCTTATGGAGCACCTGCTAAGTGTCAGACACTGAGGTGCCGGAGAAATGGTAGTGAACAAAATGGGTCTCCTCCTTATTTTGTACTCCTCAAAAAGATATGCTCACCTCCACAGAGTTATAGAATAATCCACATAATTAGTATTTTCTCGGCGTGGCATTTTACTAAATGGTAATTAAAAACAAGCCTCGATTTGAAAAATATATGGAGTAGAATATAAAATTCATATGCATTTTTAGGCTGAAGCAAGGCTTTGAAGAGATGCCCCGTGGCAGGTGGTTCTGGGCTACGACCCCGCCCCCAGAGGAGTGCACGCATGCTCCTCTGGCCTTGTGGGGGCTTGGGTGGGAAAGTTTGCAGAGCGCTGTCCTACTTAACCACCTCGAGTGGGCTCAGCACTGCCTGCAGGCGCAAGTGAAAGCATCTTCGTGAGCATTCAAGGTTCTTCCTTCCAGGCTCCCTGGCACTCGCCTTGCTTCCTCCCCCTTCTTTCTATGGCAGGAGGGACCATTTCCTAAACATAGCAATTAGTGACCAAACTGAACACCCACTTGGCTGTGTGCTGGGGTGAGGGTTGTCGGGCGCACAGCCCACAAAGAGCTGCTCCTGCTTTTATCGCCTCACCTTCCCTGCCTGGAAAATCCTTTTGTCTCTTTCAAGGAGCCACGTCGAATGCACCGCTTTGCCTGGACGGCATGACTTTATCTGTTTTCTCGTAGCGGGAATGGACTACTATGATTTTCATATTTTGTTGTGTCTATATATTTCCTCGTCTCTTCTCCCACTAGACAGTAAGCTCCGCAGGCAGGGAAATTTTTGTAACTATCTTCGTAAGCTATGCAATACTTGTCACCAAATAGGTCTTCAATGAATGGAAGCTGAACTAATTAATTTTTCACAGGGACATGCAAATTTTCTGGGAAGCTCATCTGGAAGTATTAATTTATTCATCACCTATGCATTCATTCATTAAATATTTACCAGCTTTCTACTACTGAGCCAGGTTTATGAAGATAACAGTAAGGAAAACAGAACTAGTCTCTTCCCCTTAAAGCTCATAATTGTGTGAAGAAGGCTCACAGTAACAAAGGAAAAATAATTATAAGGATTAAATTATATTACATCTAATAAATAAAATATTTAAATAAAATTCGTATGTGTTATTAAGGAAAAGTATAGCCAAGCTACGAACATATAATTTCGACTTTAAGTATACTTTGAGCAGGGAAGGGGGACTGCGAGGGGCGGTCTCGGGGCACCGCGCTCCACAGAGAGGTTTGATGCACCCAGCTGCCCAGCTGCTCAAGCTTTTGTTACTGGAGACCCCTTCCCTGTGCCCAGCACTGTCGCTGGCTCAACTGTGGCAGGGTGATAGTTATTTTCAACACCGTGAGTTTTCATCCACATTGAAAAACAATATTTACATTAGCCACCAATCCTTCAATAGGCAGAGGGATCTGGAAAAAGAGACATAGGCACGTTACATTCCCACGGACCCAATCAGCCTAACGCAGCGGAGCTGGGAGCTTTTCCAGACTCAGGAGAAAGAACTGGTGTTGGACATTGACCTGACAGACTACAGTGACGTGAGATGCTGTAGTTCCGCAGACATACGTCCCCAGTGCTGGACATTCATGACAATGGCCACGCGCATCATTGACCGAGCGCTGAAGGAGGGCATTGGGTTTAAGCATCGCCTCTGGGTACATTCTGGAAGAGGTGTTCCTTGTTGGGTCAGTGATGAATCCGTGAGAAAACTGTCCTCCGCAGTACTCCTGGCATAGTTGAGTGTTTGAGTCTCGTGAATGGTGGTCAAGACGTTAAAAAGAAAGTTCACCTAAGTGAAAAAATTCACCCTTTTGTTGTCTGAAAATCTATAAACATAATAACAACCACTACTTTGAAGAATATGCCTTGATCAAAATATTCTTGGAAATAAAGAAAGCTGCAATAAGATTTCCACCCTTGCTCCTGAAGCAATTCATGATGACATGCAATAAGGCGTTCGAAAGTACCACAGTTCCATTAATCTATATGCCTGTTTTTATGCCAGTACCATGCTGTTTGTATCACTATAGCCTTGTAGTACAGTTTGATATGAAGTAGCATGATAATTTCAACTTTGTTCTTCTCTCTCAAGATTGCTGTGGCTATTTGGGGTCTTTTGTGGTTTCATATAAATTTTTGAATTATTTGTTCTAGTTCTGTGAAATATGCCATTGGTATTTTGATAGCAATTGCACTGAATCTATAGATTGCTTTTGGTAGTATGGACATTTTAACAATGTAAATTCTTCTCACCCAAGAGCATGGTATATGCTCCCATTTATTTGTACCTTCTTCAATTGCTTTCTTCAGTGTCTTATAATTTTCCAAATACATGTCTTTTAAATACTTAGTTATATTTATTCCTAGGCATTTTATTTTTTTAAAAAATTTACTTATTAATTTTTAGAGAGAGAGGAAGGCAAAGGGAGGGAGTGAGGGGGAGAGAGAGAGAGAGACGGAGACAGAGACAGACAGACATTGATTTATTGTTCCCCTCATTGCTTGCTTCTTATATGTGCCCCGACTGGGAATCAAACCCGCAGCCTTGGCACATCATCAGGATGATGCTCTAATCGGCCGAGCTCCCTGGCCAGGGCTTATGTTGTTTCTAAAGCAATGGTGACTGAGATTGTTTCCTTAGTTTCCCTTTCTGATAGTTCATTTTTGGTGTATAAAAATGCAACTGCTTTCTGGATATTTTGTATCTTGATAATTTACTTAATTCTTTTTTTATCTTTTAAAATTACTTTTTATTGACTTGAGAGTCAATAAAACTCTCGGGCAGGGGGTGGTGGGGAGAGACATTGATTTGTTGTGCCACTTATTTATGCGTTCATTGGTTGCTCCTGCACGTGCTCTTCCTGGAGATCGAGCCTGCAACCTTGGTGTATGGGATTATGCTCTCACCAAATGAGCTCCCCGGCCAGGGCTAATTTACTGAATTCATTTATCAGTTCCGGTAGTCATTGAGCGGCGTCTTTAGATTTCTCTATATTAGAGTATCATGTCACCTGCAAATAAAAACAGTTTTACGCCTTCCTTTCCATTTGGGGTGCCTTTTATTTCTCCCTTTTGTCTAATTGCTCTGGCTAGGACTTCCAGTACTATGTCGAATAAGGGAGGTGAAAGCAGACATCCCTGTCTTCTTCCTGATCTTAAAAAAAATGCTTTTAGCTTTTCCTCACTGAGTGTGATATTAGCTGTGGGTCTGTCATGCATGACCTGCATTATGTTGATGTTTGTTTCCTCTATTTCCACTTTGCTGAGAATTTTTATCATGAATGGGTGCTGCATTTTCTGTATCTACTGATATGATCATGTGATTTTTTCCCCCTTCATTTTACGTATATGGTGTATCATATTAACTGATTTGCACATATTTAGCAACCTGAATCGCAGGAATAAACTCACTTGATCATGATGTCTGATCTTTTTAATGTACTGCTGAATTCGGTTTGTTAAGATTTTGCTGCGGATTTTTGCATCTATGTTTATCAGAGATATTGGCCTATAACTTTCTTTCTTTGTAGTATCTTTATCTGGTCTTAGAATTAGGATAATGCTGGCCTCATAAAATAAGCATGGGAGTCTTCCCTCCTCTTGAATTTTTTGAAATATTTTGAGAAGGACAGATGTTATTTTCTTCTTTGAATATTTGGTAAAATCTATCAGTGAAGCCATCCAGTCCACAGCTTTTGTTTATTGGGAGGTTTGTTTTTTTTAAAATACTGCTTTGATTTCATTAGTTATGATTGGTCTGTTCGGATTTTCTGTTTCTTTTTGATTTAGTTTTGGAAATTGTATTTTTCCAGAAACCTATCCATTTCTTCCAGATTGTCCAATTTGTTGGCACAAAGTTGGTCATAATATATTCTTATAATCCTTTGTATTTCTGTGGTGTCAGTTATTACTTCTCTTTCATTTCTGATTTTATGTATTTGGGATTTCTCTCTCTCTCTCTCTTTGATGAGTCCGATTAAAGGTTCATCAATCATGTTTAGCTTTTTAAAGAACCAGCTCCTGGTTTTATCAATCTTTTGTTTTTAGATTCTATTTTGTTTATTTCCACTCTGATATTTATTATTTCTTTTCTTCTACTTTGGGGTATGTTTATTGATCTTTTTCTAGTTTCTTTAAATGTAAAATCAGATTGTGTATTTGAGAGTTTTCTTGTTTCTTGAGGTAGGCCTGTAATGCTATAAATTTCCCTTTTAGGACTGCTTTCTCTGCTTTTGTTTTGTTCTCAGTTTCATTTGTTTCAAGCTGTATTTTGATTTTTTCCTTGATCTCACTGGTAATCCACTTATTGTTTAGCAACATGTCATTTGGCTTCCATGTGTTTGTGTCCTTATCTATGTTTTTTTCCTAGTAATTGATTTCTAGCTTCATACCATTGTGGTCAGAGAAGATGCTTGATATAATTTCAATGTTCTTAAATTTATTGAGACTGTTTTATGTGCTAACATGTAGTCTATGTTAGAAAATGTTCCAGGTACACTTGAAAAGAATGTAGATTCTGCTGCTTTGGGGTGAAATGCTCTAAAGATATCAATTAAATTTATTTTATCTACTGTGTCATGTAAGGCTGCTATTTCCTTATTGGCCTTCTGTCTGGGAGATCGATTCATTGATGTCGGTGGGGTATTAAAATCCCCTACTATGACTGTATTATTGTCAATCTCTCCCTTTATGTCCATCAAGGTTTGCTTTATATGTTTAGGTGCTCCTATGTTGGGTGCAACTAACATAGGGTTATGTCCTCTTGTTGGATTGTTCCCTCTATCATTATGTATCATGCTGTGCTTTGTCTCCTATTATAGCTTTTGCTTTATTATTTTTTTAAATTAAAAAGATTTTTGAATCCTCACTTGAGGCTATGTTTATTAACTTTAGAGAGAGAGAAAGGGGAGCGGGAGGGGGAGAGAGAGAGAGAGAAACATCAATGTGAGAGGAGAACATCAATTGGTTGCCCCCTGTACGTGCCCCAACCACGGATCAAACTGGTAACCTGGATATCCATGTAGCCTAGGTATTGGTAACCTAGGTATCTGACTGGGAATCAAACCCACAACCTTTTTTGGTGTATGGGACAATGCTCCAACCAACTGTGCATCCCAGTCCAGGCTATAGCCTTTGTTTTAAAGTTTATTTTGTCTAAGTATTGATACTCCAACTTTTTCCCCTATTTGCGTGAAATATCTTTTTCCATCTTTTTACTTTGAGTCTGTGTGTATCTTTCATTCTGAGGTGGATGTCTGCAGACAGCATGTGTTTGGCTCTTGTTTTCTTATCCATTCAGCTACCCTATGCCTTTTAATTGGAGTATTGAAGCCATTTACACTTAAAGGGATTATTGATAGGTACATATTTATTGCCATTTTATTTTTTTATAACTATGTTCCTCTTTCCACGCCCTCCCCCCCACCTTCTTCTTAAAGAAGACCCTTTAACATTTTTTTAAAAATACTTGTTTGGTAGTAATGAACTCCTTTAGCTTTTTCTTGTCTGGGAAGCTCTTTATTTCTCCTTTAATTTTAACAATAGTGTTGGTAAAGTAGTCTTGGTTGTAAATCCTTGCTTTTTCATCACTTTGAATGTTTTAGGCCAATTCTCTCTGGCCTGAAACGTTTCTGTTGGGAAATCACCTGACAGTCCCTATGGGAGTTCCTGTGTCTATTTCTTATGGCTTTTAAAGTTCTCTCGTTGCCTTTAATCTTTGGCATTTTAATTATGATGTGTCTTGGTGTGGGCCTCTTTGGGTTCATCTTGTTTGGGACTCTCTGTGGTTCCTGTACTTGCGTGTCTTTTTCTTTCACCATGTCAGGTAAGTTTTCAGTTATTATTTCTTCAAATACTCTCTCAATCCCCTGCTCTCTTTCTTCCTCTTATGGTACTTGTATGATGTGGGTGTTGTTATACTTCATGTTGTTGCAAGGGTCCCTTAAGCTATCCTCATTTCTTTTTCCTGCTGTGATTGGGTGTTTTCTACTATCTTGTCTTCCAAGTGGCTGATTCAGTCCTCTGCTTCATCTAACCTACTGTTTATTCCCTCTAGCGTATTCTTCTCTTAGATATTGTATTCTTCATTTCTGCTTGGTTCTTATTTATGGCTCCTATATCCTCTTCCATGCTGCTTAAATTCTCATTAACTTCCTTGAGCACCCAAATAATCATTTGTTTTAAACTCTGTATGTGGTAGTTTATTTCCCTCCGTTTCATTTAGTTCTTTTTCTGGAGATTTCTCTTGTGCTTTCATTAGGGATATATTTCTTTGTCTTCCCATTTTGGTTGCCTCTCTGTGTTTGTTTCTGTATATTAGGTAGATCACTGTGACTCCCAGGCTTGGTAGGGTGGCCATATGTATTAGGTGTTTTGTGGGACCCAGCGGCACTGTCTTCCTGATCACCTGAGCTGGGTGCTTAGGATGTCCCTTGTGTAGATTATGTGGAGCTGTCTTTTTTAAATTTCTTTTTTAAAAAAAAATTATTAATTTTTAGAGAGAGAGAGAAACACTTGTTTGTTGTTCCACTTATTTATACACTGTTGGTTGCTTCTTGTTTGTACCCTGACTGGGGATCAAACCCTCAACCTTGGCATATTGTGGTGGTGCTCTAACTGAGCTATTGGGCCACACATGTCTTTGAGTCTTGATTGCTGCTGGCCTGTCCCAGGCTGGCTGATGATGAAGACTGACCCTGATCATAGTGTATAAGCTGCTTTGTGCTTGCTGACCACAGGAAGTGGAATTTGCCTCAGCAGGGTCTGGTGCTGGTGAAGATTTCCGTTTAAACGTGCTGCCGTGGAGCTAATTGGATCCTGTTACGATGCCTGAAGCCCACCTCTAGGCGTGTTGTTTCCGGAGCCTTTTGGGAGGGACTCTGGTGCAAATCAAGGTTAGACGCTGCCTATGATTGGCCCTGGGCAACTGGGTCGGAGCTGCAAAGAGAACCGCAGTTTGCCACCTTTGTGGGACCTGGGTGTACGTGGGAAGGGCCAAGCTGTGCACCAAGGCAGGCTTCCACCAGCACTGAGCATGGAGGCAGGTCAGCAAAAGGCCCAGGGCACCCCGAGATCCATGTGCCTGCCTCTGCCTGCGAGCTGCCTGCTGGTTCAGTCACCGAAAGGGTCTCTGAGCTGCCCTCCCTCTGCTAGAGTCCACCATGAGCGGCTGCACTGGCCCTTTAAGAGCACACCTGCGTTACTAGCAGACTCTCTCCCTGGTGGACAGAATCCCCACTGATTTTCACAGCCAGGTGTTATGTGGGCTCCTCTTCCTGGTTCTGGTGCTCTGGGTTGGTGGTCCTGGGTTGAGACCCCTACACTCCTCGGGGAGGACCTTTGCAGCTGGGATATCCCTCCAGATTCTCAGCTGCTACCTGTGAAAGTGGGGCCAGACCTTTTTGCACCTCCATCCTTCCTGCCAGTCTCCATGTGGCTTTTTCTGTAAATCCTTGGTTATAGGACTTCTGTTAAGCTAGTCTTTGGTTGGGTATTGATTTATTGATTTGAGAGAGAGAGAGAGAAAGAGAAACACTGATCTGTTGCCTCCTGTACACACCCCAAGCTGGCTTGAACCCACAACCTAGGTGTGTGCTCTGACTGGGAATAGAACCTGTGACCTTTTGGCATACAGGATGATGCTCCAGCTGAGCCCCCCAGCCAGGGTGATTGTTCTATCATTTAGTTGTAATTCGGTTTGGTCCTGGGAGGAGGTGAGTGTGCTCTGCCGCCACCTTGGACCTCCCTGGAGTGAATCCTCTAGGTGAGTGAAAGCTCTGTCTGTAAGTCTTAGACACGTAATTATACCTGGCATGGGTATTCAGTCACCTTCTAATTTTGCTTACTGGTATTTTTATAGGTCAGGCCACGCCCCACTGACCATCTTTTAAAAACCATTTTAAACTGAGCATCTAAACCTACCAAAATTTCAGTTCAAATGATGTAAGTTACTAGATTACAATATTAGGACGTAGTAGGCTGTTTTTTACAGTTTTTGCAACTGTAATTCCCAACTTCTTCCCTTAGAGTAATTGATACAATTAGGTTAGTTTACACTGAAAGAAGTAGCTTAGAGAAAATAAAGAACTTCACTAACATAAAAATCTGTTATACTGTCAAAACATTTGGAGTTTATATATATCCAGATACTTAAATTTAATTTTAAAGTTTTCATTTCTTACATATTTGATCTTGTGTGGTAGATTCTGGTGTCAGATTTCTTTTCCATGGTTTTATAACTGATCTAAACAAAACAGCATCCTGGTTTGCATTGTCTCTCCCGAGAAACGCTAGAAACAAGCTCTCAGGCTGGTACGTTCCGTGAGTTATGAGAAATTTCCTTCCTTTGCATGTCCTTTAGCATTGTTTTCTCTATAGCTGCAGTCTTTTCTGCCTTTACCTCCTGATTTAGATAAAACAGGCTCTGTTATGCAGTCAACACAGTGAAATGCCTTGTATTTCTTTCTCTTTTCTAATTTTTAAAGAAAAAATATTAAAGGCTATTGTGCAAAATTTTTAAAAAGAGAGAGAGTGTAAGAGAGGGACAGCCTCGGTCACATGGAGAATCCAGAGCTAGTCCTTCCCGGAGAGGAAAGACGACAGCAACTCTACACAGATTCTTCCAGAAGATAAAGAAGGAGGGGATGCTTCCTGGCACATTTTATCAGTGTGACTCTGACCCTGAAAACCAGAGAGAGATCACACACACACACATGCACGCCCACTTGGGAGAAGTCACACACCAGTGCCCCTGTGACCGTGCGATCTCGCATTCACAAGGGGCAATCGTCCCTGAACAAAATCAGATCGAGCAATAAGTGCAAAGAATTATGCATTAGACCCAGTGGGTTTTATCCTCAGAGTGTAAGGTTTGTTTAACATTAAAAAATTAATCATTGTAATGGTTCAAATTTATACAAAAGGAGAAAAACAATATCATTTCAGTAGATGAAGAAAAACAATTTTATGAATTCAACACTCATGTATGATAAAAAAATTCTGAGCAAATAAGGAAGGGAATGTTTTAAAAAATAAAACATACCGAAATAGAACTACAAGTTAAAAAGGAAAAAAATTAAAAATTAAATTATCAATGATCTTTTTCAAACTGAGTCATAAAATGTACAGAGGTAGGAGGAACCCTGTGGAACTTTCATGCTAATACCTGATTTTATTAGCTATTAGCACTTGCTAAGAGCTCTATGAACATTATCTTATTTAAACCTTACAACCACTATGAAATAGGTACGATTTTTAGTCCCATGTTACAGGTGATGAAAGTGAGGCTTAGAGAAATCAAATAAACTGCCCAAGGAAAGGAACTAGTAAATTGCACAGCCGCTTTTGAATCATAGGTTGGTCACTTGGAGTTTGTCTTAACATTGTTCAGTCCTACTTCTCATTTAGCCACCTCCCCTTATAAATTAGGCAACTGAATGTTTGGTCACATTAATGCAAATTAAGGGTAAAGCTGGGACTAGAAGCCAGGCTGTATGACTCCCAGGGCACTGTTTTCTTCCAGAAACTATGTGTTACCTTCACATCGAACCCACCCACCCACTCCTTTTCAACAAAACACTCATTTTTCCTTGTTGGAAGGTTCAGGCCCAAAATACTAGAGAAATAAATACCATTTAGAGAGCCAAGGATTGAATTTCGTCTCCTGCTCTGTTTAGCAGTCAAAACCACTAAGCCACACAGAGAACGCTGCCCGCACCTGGGGAAGAGCGAGTTAGAGCAGGCCGGAGTGGAGCCCTCCCTTCCCAGGAATGCAGATGGTGACAAAGCCAGGGTATCAACAGGAAACAGGGGTAAAGAAAGTTGGGGGTGAAGGTGAGAACACTACATGGTATTCATTTCTTGGAAATTTAAAACTCCGGGGCTTGAACAGGGGACTGCGAGGGATGTACGTGCCCCAGAAGCCGGAGCCAAGATCAGTGCCCGCCCTCCCAGGCCCCGGGGTCTCTTGGAACAACAGGAGGGGCCCTGGAAAGGGCCTGGGGCGTGGAGCTCCGGAGCTCAGGGGCCCAGCTCTGTCCTGGCAAGGCCTGGCCAAGTTAAAAAGGGAGAAAAAGTCCTTCGCAGTCCGAGCAATGTGAATTAAGGAGAAAAATGGTATGGTCTGGATGGCGCCTCCGCGGGTCAGGAGGGAGGCGAATGCTCATAGACTTCCTTTTACACCAGCTGAAATCCCCTAAGCGATGCTCTCACCCAGACAAAAGGGGACCCACTGTCCCGGGCAGGTGGTCTCTTCCCTCTGTGACCAGCATCATTCCGGGCTCCTGTTCCATGTAGGAAAGTGTAGAGCAAGCATTTTGAAAATGGTTGACGAAACAGCAGTTCAGAAGTTAAGAAAGCAGT
Organism: Mormoops blainvillei; assembly: GCA_004026545.1. NCBI lineage: Eukaryota > Metazoa > Chordata > Mammalia > Chiroptera > Mormoopidae > Mormoops > Mormoops blainvillei. The sequence goes on along the minus strand of PVJD01003191.1, from coordinate 19,300 downwards.
TCGTAAACGTAAAACTTGGTTGTGAGTTGCTTCTTAACACCATCGCGGTACACGTGCGCACGTGATACTTAAGCACAGTGGAAAATGGCTAAGACCTGTCCAATCTCTGATTTTCTTCCTCAAGTGGATTTTAAGTAGAATATGCTTTATGGTCAATGTCGGTATCCAAGGGGGATTGGTTCGAGGATGCCCCTCAAATATCAAAACCTTATATAAAATGGCACATAACCTACCCACATCCTCCCATATACTCTTGTTTTTTAAGATTTTATTTATTTATTTTTAGAGAGACGGGAAGGGAGGGAGAAAGAGAGGGAGAGAAACATCAATGTGTGGTTGCCTCTTGTGCACCCCCATCTGGGGACCTGGCCTGCAACCCATACACGTGCCCTGACCGGGAATCAAACCAGCAACTCCTTGGTTCGCAGGCTGGTGCTCAACCCACTGAGCCACACCAGCCAGGGCCTCCTTTAAATCATCTCTAGACTCCTTCTAATACCTTTACAATGTCAACGCTATGTAAATAGTTGTTACACTGTATTGTTTAAAGAATAATGACAAGAAAAAAAGTACAGGCTTTACAATTTTAAACCTAACTACTGCCTTTTTTCAAATTGAGTCATAAAATGTACAGCAGTAGGAGGAACCCTGTGGAACTTCCACACTAACAGCTAATTTTATTGAGCACTTGCTAAGAGCTCTATGAACATTATCTTATTTAAACTTTACAGCTGCTCCATGAAGGAGGTGCAATTTTTATTTCCATTTTACAGGTGATAAAACTGGGCTTGGAGAAATCAAGTGAACTGCGTAAGGAAAGGAAGTAGTAAATGGCACAGCTGCTTTTGAACCAGGGGTTTGTCATAACGGCAGCAACGTAACAAACGAAACAGTTTTTTCCCAGTATTTTCCATCTGTGGGTGCTTGAATCTGCTGATGCGAAACCTGCAGATAACACAGGGCCAACTGTACAACATTCCTAAATAGGATGTGGGTGATATTCCTCCACCCCTGAAAACAGTTCGATCACTTAGTTTTAGCCCTTTGTTCTCTTCCCCCAGATAAAGAGGGTATAGATATTTCACTTGTCACATCGATTCCATTAAGAAATATTTTCTGGTCCTGACTTCTGTGGCTCAGTTGGTTGGGCATCGTCCCCGCAATGCGAAAGGTCGCCGGTTCGATTCCGGGTCAGGGCACATGCCTGGGTTGTGGGTTTGGTCCCCAGTTGGGGCGCATAAGGGAGGAAACCAGTTGATGTTTCTCTCTCACATCGATGTTTCTCTCCCTTTCTCTTTCCCTTCCCCTCTCCCTAAAAATAAATAAATAAAATCTTTATAAAAGAAAAGAAATATTTTCTTACAGCCACAGAGGTTAGAACATAAATATGAAAAAGAATATTTTGAGTCTTGGGAGGATATTCTTAACTTCTCTTAGTTTTATGTTGTATATTTAGGATTAGGAGCAAAACAAAACAAACAAATGGAAAATAACAACAAAGCAAGCACAGAAACGTACCTCCTCCGAACTCCTAGAGTATTAGGATTCACAACGGTGTGGAGGGCCGTCACCTCAGCGGGCTTGGGGGTATCAGACTGGAGTCTGATGCTGCCATGTACTCACTATATGGCCTTCGGTAGGGTCTGTAACTTTCCTACACCTAGTTTTATTATCTCTAAAATGCACAAGAATGGTCTTCATTTTACAGCACTATTGGGAGGCTCAGACGTAGGAACGCTTGTCACAAAACACAGAGCACATAGCATACGGTATGAACTGTATCTTAGCTGCTACTGTAAGGAGTACAAAAGTGGAAAGAAATCAAAGAAATTAAAAATCCTACGGGGAAAGCTCTGAGGAAGGGGCAGGCCTGACCCCGCATGCTGAGGCAGAGCCCCTGTGGCACAAGTAGCACCTCTTCTGAGCACATTGCAGATATCATTCATAGGCCCTGCCAGGGCCGATTCAGTCCCACGCCCGGAACACGGCCCTCATTAAGAGACTCAAAGAAGGAATGCTTGCTGTGGGGAAATGTCAGAGACAAATTCTGGTCGATTCCACTTATGTGTGGGACAGGGGAAGCTGTTGGAGGGTCAACGTAAGTAACAGTTAACCCAATATTTCCTATTTGCCTGTGTTCTGAGGTTAATGTTGCCCAGTAAGAAAGTCCCAAGTTGCTGGGATGAGCTGGAGATATGTGCAGGGAATGATGGGAAACGTATAGTGACTTCAGTATAGAATTTGTAACAGTGGAAAATTGTAACGGTGGGGAGTCATCACCCACCTGCCCCTCTTTTGACATTGTTTCTGTAAGTGCTGCCTACGACTAACATGTGGCTGGCAGATGAACAGCAGGTTTGTATAAGAATCCTAGGAACTGACTTCAAAAGAGACACTCTCTGACCTTCGGGCATCCCAGCTCCAGGAGATGTGCTGACCTTCAACCGTGGAGCCCAGATGACCTGAAGGCAGGAAGACGTGAAGCCAGGATGACTAAGCCAGGGTGACGCACACGGGACCATCACTCGTCTTTATCAGAATGGACTGTGCTCCTCTGCACGTACAGAACTTCGCAACCCCCTCCCTTGATCTCTTTGTTCTGTTCCCTTCTCCTTCCTTATAAAAAGCCTCTATCTCCACGGAGAGGTGGAGATGGGCTTTGTGACGTAAGTCCCCCATCTTCCAGGTGGCTGGCACCTGAAAATAAAGCACTCTCCTTTACATCAGCGCCCGCATCCCGAGTACTGGCTTCCGCAGCGGTGGGCAGCCAGACCTGCGTTCGGTCACAGACGGAGAGAACCCGACGACTGGGAATAAGCTGGAAAGCTGGGCAGGGTCAGACGGGACGGCGTGCGTGACATACTAAGGGAATCAGAGTTGGTCCCTGACTCAGAGGCAATGGGGAGCCAATGGCACTTAAAATGTTTTTATTTGTTCATTCTTAGAGGGGAAGGGAGGGAGAAAGAGAGGGAAAGAAACGACGTGTGAGAGAAACATCGATCTGTTGCCCCCCTGCATGTGCTCCAACCAGGAATCAAACCAGCGACCCAGGTGAACACCCAACTGAGCCACACCAGTCAGGGCCAAAGGCGCTGTAAGCAGGGGTGTTGCAGGCTCAGATTTACACTCCAGCACGAGAGCTCTGCTGGCAGTGTGACGCCAGCACGGAAGGGGAAGACCTGGTCTTCCACAGGCCAGCTGCAGAAAACCCAAGAGTAGCAGTCACAAGTTGCCTGCTCTTCTTCCTGTGAGATTTTCCTTTTTCCTTACTCATCTTCAAACGACGAAATATCTGAAGAAGATGCCACACATCTTTGCTGATGCTCTCCAAAGTACAGTGTTTGGGTGAAAATGGCATCTCTATAGAGTGTGGAAACTATATGCATGTTTGGTGAAGGCTCAGGACTGACGGTTCATGTCCCACAAAAGAGCAATGAAAGAAGCCCTGAACGAGGTGTCTGTCTGTCACAGGCTGTTTCAGGAGTGCAGGCCAGGTATTGGGTGGTTGGAAGCAAGCTGACTGCCCACAGGTTTTTATTTTCAGTGTCACATTTCATGGCTGGAAGCCGGGCTGCTACTTTTAAGCAGTACTTGCCGACAGGTAGGCCCGAAGAATAACTTTAATAAATGGAGTCTTATGTACAGGCTGGCCAACGGCCTTTGGTTTCAGATGTGAAAAGTTGCCAGACGTAGACTGACAGGTTTGTCCTCGTCCCAGACTGGGTAGGTGACCCTCCCACACCCGCAGGGCCCGCAGGCCTTTCCATGCGCCTCTTCTTTTCTGGAACACCAAAATAACCGTCCACGTTGAAATCTGAATTTTCCTTGTAGGTCCTTTTTTTAAACGTTCACAAAGGAGTATCAAATTCAGAGGACACACTTTCCGGAGGAGGAAGGGAGAGAGGGAGTGAAATTGGAGGCAAGGCTGGTGGAGCTTAGGGTCCCTGAGGGGACTGGGCCATGTCCCAAGGATAAACATTTTCAGAGAGGCTGCGCTGGGGACATGTGCTCACTGTTTGCTTTGGCCACCGAGGGCCAAGAGGTCTCAGGGTTCGTTCTCCCCAGGGATCCGGAGCAGCTCTGAGCAGCCCGGCTCCCTAAGTGTGCAGCCTGCAGCCTGTTGCCTGGGGCTGTCCCGTGATTTCCGGCATCTGATCTAAAGGGGATGGTCCACCGGCTCCGAGGGCGGCCACCCTCGTTGGCCCAGCTCCCCGCAAACAAAGAATTCAGTTGGGCGCCGAGCTGCTGGGCTTCTGCGCTGGGCGGAAGGCGCCAGGCTCCTGATGGAAACCACATGTGCTGGAGGTTTCCGGAGCCCGACCCAGACCCCCAGGAATGGGCCTTGACCTCAGGTCTCTGTCGTCTCCCTCTCCTTCCAAAGTCGGATCCTCGGGAGCCCCAGACCACCAGTTCCCCAGCAGAACCAGCAGTAGCTGGTTTTTATTTTTATGAAAAGGCATCTTCCCGGCCCCCACTAACAGAAAATAGCCAGAAACCCTCAGCGCCTGGGGCCTCTGCCTCCAGAGCCCACAGCTCGATTTCTCTCCCTGTGGGCGAGCCCTAGGCTCCCTGAACCGGAGAGCAAGAAGGGCGGGTCTGTGGTGGGGGTGGGGGAGGGGTAGCGAGGGATAATTACCAAACTAGTATAAGATACACATGAATTCTTTTCAAATCTAAAACTTTACGAAGTTGCAAGACTAACATATAGAGACGTATGTTCTCATTATAAAGAGGTGGGAACACTTCCAGGCCTCCTCCCCTACACAAGTCATTCCTGTTACTAAGTTTATGAACATTCTAGGTTTTCCTCTGTTTTGTTATATGTACAGAAATAGAAAATGTTGTTTTACCTTGAACAAAAACAGGATTTTTATTGCATGTGTTGTTTGTGACTTTCAGTAAGTTTTGAAAGTTCTTCCATGCTAGACTGTAGAGCTCCACCTTCAAGGCGGACGAGGCAGGACAGAGGGATGAGCTGGGGCCGGTGACCAGCAGTTTTGGCCCGTGCGCCAATCCAGCAGCACCGCCCCTTCCAGCCCCCTCTACCCCACCTTTCATACGGTCTGGAGCTAAAAATGGGTGAAAGAAATAAAAGAATAATGTTCTGTGACACATGAAAATTCTATGAAACTTAAATTTAGTGTCCATAAATAAACGTTACTGGAGCACGGCCACACTCGCTCATTTCCGTGCTGTCTCAGGCTGCAACAGACACACCACGAGAGCAGAGCACGGGGCGGGGCAAGCGGAGGTTTACGGCTGTGAGTACGCGAAACACAGAGGCTATTCTTGTATTATTATTTATTAATTACTGTCTTATTTTCCATACGAACAACTGTAAACCTGCTTTTCCGCACCCTGAATTTGGGACGGAATTCACATGACTTACAAGCCCTAAAATACATACTCTCTGTCCTTTTACAGAAAGACTTTGCAAACCTCTGAGCTAAAGAACAGTTTTCGACTCAGAAGGATGCAAAATGTTCAAAAAGTTATTGCACTATTAGACATAAAAAATAAACGAGGAGAAAGGGGGCTGGCCCCTCTTGAGTTAGGGGGCCTGACTTCCAGAGTGCTTCTGCCTGGGAGCAGCCTCTGTGGTCTTGGGCAACCAAGGGCGTCTCTTCAGGGCCCAGCTTCCGCGTCTGCCCTACGAAGGTGTCACAGGCTAAGCATCCTTTCAGTGGTGCCTTTTAAGATTCTAACTTTGGAATTTCTACATTTGTTATTGTTGGCCATGCATATGTCAGAGGATGGGCTGTCATTAGTTGGTGGCGTGAACCCACTAGGTCAGCATGTGGGCTGGTGGCCTGGTGTCTCTCTTGTTCCTCCAACTGCCTCCTTTCTGTATCCTTCCCTGTCCCCAAACCGCCCCCAGCCACCTTGCTAAGGGGTTTCTTCTCTGCCGTGTCTGGCCCAGGGATTCTTGCCTTCAGCACCGGTGACATTTAGGGCCAGGTGATTCTCTGGTGGCGGGGGCTGTCTCGTGCACTGTGGCATGTGTAGCGTTACCCCCGGCCCCCGTCCACTAAATGCTGGCTGCACCCACTCCATAACCCCAGCTTCCCCCTTGGGTTGTGACAATCGAAAACATTTTCGGGCATCGTCAAATGTTTCCTGGCGAACAAGGTCGCTCCCGTCGGGAGCCACCGCTCTGAAGCTGGGCCTGTGACTAAACTCGCCGGAGTGGCTGGATTCTGGTTCACAGCGGGCTCTTCTGTCTGCACAATGCTAAGGCACCCACCCTGTATTATAACTGATAACATAACTTACTACCGAATTAATTTTAATAGTTTTTATGAGATGGCTTATACTGTCTTGTATTCATCATTCACAATGTGCATAATTTCATCCCCAAAGGCAGAGTGAATGCCCTCTGAAGCCAGGGACTGTGTTTTTGAACTCCTGTGGTTTTTGCGTGATGCCCACAAAGACTTCAGCCATACTTATTCATGCAAATTTCCGCCTTTCCACTACGGTCCAGCAGATGGGCTACTGTCCCTGGTAGAGCCAGAGAGGATTAAGTTGATCTAAACAAAGTTCTTCAGGTTTGGCCTTGATCCTGGATGTCAAAGATAGGACAGGAGAGGCAATGAAAGATCTGATTATCGGGGCATTCCCCCCGTAGGGATACTGTAATGATCTTAAAAGTTGTTGAAATGCGACCCTACGACTAGAGAGTGACTCTTTAGGCAAGTTTCCATGGCACCTGGAGACCAGGGCACCGATGGCTTCGGAGTCCCATAGTCAAAGGCCTAATGGGAGAAGAAGAAAATTGGGGGCTAGGGATTCCTGGTGTAAAATCACCTAAAAAAGTTGTGGATGAGGTTTTTGGCTGGATAGGATTTCCTAAAATAGGTGGTTTACCCACGGACAGGAGCCCACGATTTTTTATCTCCAGGTCAAAGTCCCGCATCTCATTGCCGGTATCTCTGGTCCAGGGAGGGTCACGTCAAGCCCCCAGTGGAGGTTCCTGAAAACCTATCCCCCAGGTCAATCCCTTGCCTGAGTGGGGGCACGGCACTGGGTGGCCTGGCTTCTAGCTCCCTGTCCTAAATTTTCTAGCAAGCTGCCTAAGGGCAGGACCCATGTGTCACTGTCCCTAAGTAGTAGCAGGAACACTGGCCGTGGAATCAGAGCACATGGACCTGAGTCCCCTACACGCAGAGTGACTATCGCCGCTCATTCTCCCTGACCCTCGGTGACCACCTATGCTACAGAGGGTAATATCGCTGAGGGGGACAGGCCCTAAGGTGGCCCCCATGATCTCCACCTCCTGGTGTTCATGTTTTTGTGAATAAAACACCTGGCCCTTGAGTGTAGGTGGGACCTGTGACTTGCTTCTAACCAACAGAATATGGCCAAGGTGATGGGCTGTCACTCTCATGATTACGGTAAATTACACAGCACTCCCTCCAGCGGATGAGTTAGAAGCCCTCCTGCTGGCCTTGAAGCTGTCATGCTGGGAACTGGCTACAGGGAGGGCCATGTGACAGGGAGCTAGGGGTGGTCTCTGGTTAACAGTCAGCGAAAAACAGAAACCCTCAGTCCTATAACCACGAGGAACTGAATCCTGCTGACAGCCATGTGCATGGGGAGGCACATCCTTCCCCAGGTGAGCGTCCTGGTGAGAGGCCGGCACTGGTCAAGACTCTGACTGCAGCCTTGGGAGACTCTGAGCGCCGGCTGCAGCTAAGCCGTGTCCGGCGCCTGATTCGCAGGTGTCCCGAAACAATAAATGTCTGTCATTTTAGGCGGCTAGGCTTGCGGTAACTTGCCTCTTAGCGACAGATAATAAATACACACACCATTCGGTCTGTGTGTGAAGGGCTTTGTGATCTGCAGTGCACCGTATATGCATAAGGCATTATTGGATCCGATATCTAGCACTGTGTCAGGTACGCAGTCAGTAACTGTGGGTGATGAAATTGTTGGTAAAACGAGGATGAAATGGGCATCAGGGTGGGCATCGTGACAGAAAAGAATGTGAAGGGGACACAATGTAAAGCAATAGACTGCGTTTTTTAAGAGCAGGGAAGTCCTTCCCCTTATGGACTTATGGGCTGGTGGCACATGGACTCAGGCTGCCAGCCGGTGGACCCCTTTCTCCCTGACTGCGTGGGGTCTGTCCTTGTTCCCCTGCCTGACTGTGTGATGGGCCCTGACCACTGCTGTTGTCCCACCCCCCAGACGTAGTTGGCTCTAGAGCTGTGCTAGCCACCAAGCCGCCCGTGGCACTTGTGTACTTGAAATGTGCCTAATTGGAATTACGATGCACCTTAAGTACAAAATACACACTGGGTTTGGAAGACTGGTGCAATAAAGAGAGAATAAAATATGCTGTCAACTTTTTGTATTGATCACAAGTGGAAATAATATTCTGTATATTTAGGTTAAATAAAATACATTATTAAAATTAATTTCACCCATTTCTCTTGCTTTTTTAGACATGTCTACTAGAAAACTTTAAATTACATGTGACCTTGCCCTGGCTGGTGTGGCTCAGTGGATTGAGCGCCACTGAAAGGTCGCAGGTTTGATTCCCAGTCTGGCCACATGCCTGCGTTGTGGGCCAGGTCCCTGAGTCGGGGCATGTGAGAAGCAACCGAGAGGCAACTGGTTGATGTTTCTCTTGCACATTGATGTTTCTCTCCCTCTCTTTCTCCCTCCCTTCCTCTCTCTCTAAAAATAAATAAATAAATACATAAAATCTAAAAAAAATTACATATGGCCTTGCATTCTATTTCTTTGTAGTCTGTCAGGTATCACTGCCCTAGAGGAACACTGAAGGGTTAACTTTGGGCTCTGATCTCTTCTCTTGACAGCTAACTGTGACTGGCTGGTTGAGAGGTGCTATCCAGGTGAGAGCTCTATTCAGTGGGGACACAGGGACTCTGAAATGGGAGGACACCTCTCTCACAGGCAGGGTCCTTGGCAGGGCCAGCATGCTCAGCTGTGGTGTCACCATGAGGGGAGAGCTGGGCTCCTCACCGTGACCTGCAGAGGACCCATGTGGCTCTCCCTGGCCTCGGTGGGCTTGATGAGCACCCTGGGAAGCAGCGCCTACTCAGGGGTTACCCCGCCACTGTCATGTCTCCTCTTGCTCTTCAGCTCACATCTGTAGCCCTCCCCCAGGAGAAGACTCATGACGCCTGCACACTTGGTAGCACCCAGCTGTGTTAGTCTCCGCTGCTCGTCAACGTGGGTTAGGACCTCGGTGACAATGCCACCCACACGAGAGGCTGTCAGTCACACCTCCCAAGCGTCACGTCCTCTCAGATCTAATAGTGAGGCTTCAAATCCCGTCAGGCATTCCTAAAGGCTTAAGGATGTTTTTTCCTGTGACAGTCCAGACGTCCCTGGGAGGAGTAATCCCTTCACCTATTAGCTTTCATTTGTTTGAGGGGTTAAAGGGAGAGGGTGCTGGGGTCTGTCTGCGCCTGAAAGGAAGCCCACTCCTTAACAGCGTGTGAATCTGAAGACGTTACGTGACTTCTCTGTGCCTCACTCTCATCCATAAATGCAGGTAAGAAGACACCGAACTTGCGACCCATCCTCTTAACGAACGTCTGCAGTGCGCCTGTAATCCCGCGATCTTCTGCATGCACACAGTGCTAGGCAGTGGAGCTCGCAACTCATTCTCCTGCTCACGGAAGCTAAGCCTGTGGCTGGCAACTCCCACCCCTGCCCCCGCCAGTCCCAGGCCGCCGCCGCTCCACTCTGATTCTACGAATTTGACAATTTTAGAGACTTTATATCAGTGGAATCATGCCGTGGCCGTCCTTCCGTGACGGGCTTACTTCACTTAGCACAACGTCCTCCAGGTCCAGCCACGTCTCAGGCTGCAGAACTTCCTTCCTTTCTAAGCCTGCATAATATTCCATGGAAAAGGAGAGCATGGACATAATCACCTGGTTGTGAGAATTAAATTAAAGTTTTTACAGAAAGGATTTTGCGCTTGGCACATGTATGCACTCGATTAATGTTGGTTTTCCATTATTTCCTTATTCCTTTTGCATTAAAAACCTACTGTTTTGGGAAAGCAGACATGATTGAGGCAGAACCCTGTTCTCCTGTCACAGTGTCAGCGGGGGGCGAATGTGTGGACAAGTAGAAGTACGGCCTGCGCCTTGGCGTTGGGACCCGTCTTCATTCCTAACGCTCTGCCCTGGGCTCGCGTGACACCTCTTCTTGAGGGTTTCCTCCTTCCTGGTCCCTGTCATCGGTTCCTTTCTCTCATGGGCGTGTGTCCTGTGAATTTCAGGATATTGGCACTGCCCGACATTCCATCTTCAGCTCTCTTTTGTCTCTCCCTCCACACAACCCCCAGTCTTCTTGTCACCTCCAGAGCTTCTGTGCACCTAAATGCTGATAACTTAACTTCCGAACCCAGCTTTCCCACACAGACCCCTTCCTCTAAGACCTGCAGGTTCAGCTGAAGTAGCTCTCCTTGGGCGTCTCACAGGCACCCGAACTCGGAGGGTTCCGAGCTCAGCACTCGGCGCTGTGCCCCCGCCCCGGACTTCTCATCTGACTGAATGACGCACTCCCTCCTTGCCGAACCAGGACCAAGGAGTCACGCTTGCTCCCCGCCCCCCTTTGCTTTACATTCCCTCTGCCCCAGTGCTTCTCGGTCCTATAGTTTCTGCGTCGTGAACGCCTTGGACTTTGACGCTTCTCCATCCTTGCTGTTCCACTATAATGCAGCCCCACGGTGTCTTCACAACAGACTCCTTGCTTTCAGTTTTATACGTCCATATTCCTCATTACTTGTTTCTAAAATGTTATTTCCTCCAGGTTCCACTTCAGTTCAGCATGGTAAAAGGCCCCTTGGAGGTCTGCCCCTGCTTGGCTCACCCTTACGACGGTCCCACTCCCACGCTGTGTTCTGGCCACACCGATTGCTCCCTGCACGCACACAAGCCGCCACACCTCTGTCCCGGCACTCGCGACTTCCTCCTGCTCGCGCTCCCTCCCAACCCCTTCATCCTGCCTGTGGCCCCATGACTGACCTTCCCCTTGAGGCTTAGGGGTCTCATCCTCCAGCACACCTCTCTTGACTGTCCCTCCCGTCTCCCCCGAGCGCTGTCTGCACGCATCCCACCTAGCACTCTGTGTGAGGATACCTCCCCCCCTGGACCAACAGCGCCCAAAAGTCAGGGCCACCCACGGCCGTCCCCACAGCCTCTTCGGGACCCGGCGCAGTATTGCCACAAACGAGGTGTTCAGGAAATGGTTTTCAAAGAAATGAGTGGAGGTCGTGCCACTTGCCTTGCAGGGAGACCGTACTGAGTGGTTCAGTACATTGAGTCTCCAGCCAGACTGTATAAATTCAAACCTTGGTCCTGCAGCTCACCTAGAGGCCAGTTGCCTCATCTTTCCATACCTTTTATCCTCATCTGTCGAAGGGGGATAACAATGGTACACAACCTCGTGAGTTAGTGGTGAGAATTAGATAAGCTCATATCCACAGGACACACAGAATGGTACCTGGCACATTTTAAGTGCAACACAAGAGTAGTGGTTATGTCTAGGTATGCAGAGCTTTTAGGTAGCTTTCAGAGCTGGCATTTGACCCAGTTCTGTCTGACCTCAAAGCTTCTGCTGTCTCCACTACGCCATGCCATTGCAGGCCTGCATGAGCTCTGCATGAGGGCACTGGGATGCAACCTGAATGGAGAGGGGAAGAGCATCAGTGGCCTGAAGTTCTGGCAGCTGAAGGCTTAGCAGGCAAGGACGTGCCTGCTTATGGCAAGAGAATGGGGAGAAAATTTGGCCCCGTAATAGGAACATCCCAAGCCTGCACGGTCATGAACTATGGTTTCTGTCCTACTTTCTATTAGTCATGTTACAACCACAGGTTGTTTGCTGGCTTAACTTAGTATGCGGGGAGGGCGTTGATGTCTAGGGCTGTGTCCTTGGGCAGTGGGGATTTTCAGCCCCAGGCCTCTGACCTTCAGGCCTTCTAAGAGATGAGAAGACCCTGCACTGGAGAACTCCAGGACAGAATGTCAAGTTCCCTAAACTTCTGCCCTCATCCCATAAAAGTTCCACCTGTGTCCCTCTGACATTTACAATGGGAAGAGAGCCAACTGGGTGCATGGGCCAGGCTCTGGTCAAAAATAAAATTTTAAAAAATTATCAAGACCTCACCTCGACCGGTGTGGCTCAGTTGGCTGGAGTATTGTCCTATAAACCAAGAGGCTGAGAGTTCAGTTCCCGGTCAGGGCAGATGCCTGGGTTGTGGGTGGAGTCCCTAGTCGGGGAGCGTTTGAGACAACCCATCAATGTTTCTCTCTCACATCGATGTTTCTTGCCCCTTTTCTCTCCCTCCCTTTCCCTTTCCCTAAAATCAATAAGCATGTCCTTGGCTGAGAATGAAAAAATAAATAAATGAAAGTTAAAAAGTTATCAAGACCTCTCTTTTGACCACGTACTGCCCGCCCCTGTAGTGCTCCCCAGAATACCCTAGAGGCTGAGGTCTTGGCTCCCCCTCGAAGCGCCAGTCCCTCGTTAGAGAGCAGAGCCACTTCCGCCCTGTCGTGGCCACGCCCTCACACTGCATGCGCTCACTGCTGTTCAAGGCCGAGGCTCTGTTTTATTTCCTGTGCAGTCAAAGCACGTGCTCGAGCAAGGCGAGGTGGGCTGGGATGTGGTGAGGGGCGGGTCACATGTCAGGGGCCCTGAATTTTCCAGAAGCCGCTGTCTAAATGACCACCAGAGGATGCAACACATGGCTCTGACGGGTCCACTGAGCATCTAAGCACATTAGCTACGTGCATGAGACTGGGATTTGCTTCGTGTAGAAAGGGGACAGGATAAACGCAACACCAGCCAGGGAGACTTTGCTCCTCCCACGGGCAGAATAAATTCCTGGAAGGCGGGGCCTGTGTGTTACCTGTCTTTGTGCTTTTCACAGGCCCTACTTTCTGAAACAAACAGGTAGGAGCCTCTGGTCACGGTTAGATCCCAGGGCAGTAAAAGAGCACAGGTCAAGTAATTCCAGTCCACCCGGGCTCCCAGTGGGTACCGTGAGAGGAAAACAAGTGACACACACGGATATACTGGGTCCTTCCATCTTATCTCACTACCTTCTACATCCAGCCTTGTTCATTGAACAGGCGTTTTGGGAGCCCTACTATGTGCCAAGCAGCGACATAGCATGGAGACAGCAGAAAGGGACAGAAGACCACCCAGGAGTGCCTCACAAAGGTCCTGGAACCCTAACGGGGGGTGGTCATGGGCAGGAAACCACTGCTTTCTGCCTGGAAACCTATTCTAGGCATGTCACCTGGGCCACATAAGTCTGCAGAACAAAGTCCACGTGTGAGAAAGGTCAGCAGGGACCTGGAGGTCGGAACAATTGACTAAGATTTTTGGTCTCACGGAGGATTCTGTTAGGTTGGGTTCACCTATTTGCATATGAAACTGTCTGGGGGAGACCTGTGACATTACTGCTACTTGTCCTCAAACTCCTTGACATCAGCTGATTACGCCCTTTCCCTCCCCAGTGCTGGTGTCCCGCCAGCTCACTCCCGTTCATTCACCCATTCATTCAAAAGGTAAGCACTGCGTCTCCAACTCCTGAGGGATTTTACTAGGTACTGGGTATACAAATGAGTAAAGTACTGCCACTTTCCTGGAGGAACTCAAGGTCAAGTGGGAGAAACAGACGTATAAATATGTAAATCTAGTGTGACACAGCACATGCCTGTGAGACACACGTGGGAACTTAGCGGCATCATGCTCCCCTGCCCACTTACAAAGTCAGGGGAATCCACAAATTAGTTCCCGCTGAGATATGGATGTCTGACGACAACCCGAAGAGTAACCCTTCCCGGGGTATTTTTGCTTATTTCATAGCATCTTTATTTTTAGCATGTTTATTAATCAAAACCAATACAGTATATCTGTTTAAATTTTTCTAGTTCTTGTACCACTCCCCTAACTCAGGCTTTCATCACTTCACTCCTGTCCTAATTTCTAACAACTCCCTACCCCCGCCACCCCCACCACCCCACCAGAGCATCCTCTACAGCCCGCCAGGTGAATGTGCCCATAGCTCAGTTCTGATCACAGCCCTCACACCTGCCGGTCACGCAGTTTAAGCTCTCTCCACCCCAATGTCCTCGTGCACAGGATGGTTATATGCTGCCCCGCTCACTCCGTTACATGGCTGTGCAAAGGAAATGAGATAATACTGTGAAAACTCCTAATAATTGTAAGGGGGTATACACCAACGTTATTCTGGTTGTTACTTCACGACCCAGTGGGAAAGCCAGCAGTGAGAGAACGTCTCCCTGCAGCCCAGCCCTCTCCACTCTAGTGCCGGCTTGCTCTCTCAGCCCTTCTCTTCTCCTCTCCCACTGAGTGACTGGTCCCGGCAAAGCCTCGGGCACGGCTGCCTGAGCCCTGTCTGACCCATTTTCCGCACTCTTCCTGCCACCTGGCAGGCCCGCTCCTCCTTCCCACTCCCTCGCTCCACCCACAGGCGAATCTTACTCTCTTTCTAGCCAGCTCAGTTCCCGCCTCTCCAGGAAAGCCTTCTGCAAACCCCGCTGGCTCATGGTGGTTCCTTCACCTCCCGAGTTCCTGCCTGTAGCTCTCACTGCACAGCGGCCTCACTGATGGATTCACAGAACTCTTCACGTGGGCGTGATTGTTCCTTCTCTAAACTAAATACCCCTTGTCATGGGCTGAATTGTGTCCCCTCAAAATCCATATGTTGAAGCCCTAACTGCCAGTATTTCAGAACGTGACAGTATTTGGAGGTAGATCTCTGAAGAGGTGATTAAGTTAAAATGGGGCCATTCAGTGGAGCCCTGATCCAACGTGACCGATGTCCCTCTAAGAAGAGGAAGTTTGGACCCAGGCACACAGAGGGGGACCGTGTGAAGACAGAGACAGAAGACGGTCACCTATGAGCCAAGGAGAGAGGCCTCAGAAGAAACCAGCCCTGTCCCCACCATGACCTTGCTCTTCTAGCTCTGGGAATTGTGAGAAGACACATTTCTGTCATCCGAGTCACCCAGCCTGCGGCCCTTTGTTACGGCCGCCAGAGCACTCCACGCCAGGACACCCACTTTTGATTCTTCTCCAGAGCTCGGGTTAGGGAAGTCCTTGCCAAGTCTCTTGTCATTTTTTCCCCTTGCCCCCCATGTATGTCTCTGTACCTTTTCATGCCGTACGTCACCTAGGTCCCAACCAGCCTAAATCGCTAAAGTGCTGGGTGTGCCTCCTATCGCACGCCCACTAGGGCCCCGCACGGACTGCGAGCGCAGAGGTTGCGCAAGAAGGGCCTGAAGGGGCAGCATGTTTCAAGAGTGTCTCAACCGCCGGGCTGATGGTACAGATGTCCTCCAAGGAAGTTCATCGAGGACATTTCTTCTTTCTTTCTAAAGGTTTTCTCTATAAAACTAAATTTCTCGTCATGAAATGCGTCTGGCTGAGAGAGTCCAGAGCAATGACACTGAACGTAATTGACATTAAAGCCCCCCATGGCCGATGCTGACGGGGCTCGGAGCTCCGGAGCGGGGGGCCATGTCGCAGCAAGCACTGACATTCAGGCTCGCCTACCTTCGTGCCTCCGGGGCACTGAACTCTCCCCTCCCCAGGCACAGAACAGCCTCCCGGGCTCCAGCAAATACGGGCTTCAGCTGTTTTCTCTACAGGGGGGAAAGAAGGCATGACAGAAAACTTTTATCTGCCCTTTTTCTCAGAACTTCCTTTGTTCTCCTGCCGGCTTCTCTCCTTTGATTCCTAGAACCATGACTACATCTATCCCCAGGGACTTACCTCTCCCACTTAGAATTTTGGCCCAAGTATGACAAAGGCAAAATCCTTTTTTCTTAGGCCCTTTAGTTAAGCAGAGGCAGGCTGGGACCTCCAAAAGGAACTTTACTGTGAACTGAATTGGGGGTGCGCACTAACGTGTATACAGAGCACGCTGGCATTTACGAAGTATTTGTTTTTAAACAGCTGGCCCACTGAATTTGCTCATAGATATTATTCTTTCAACCTCTAGGCTAAGGAAATTCCTTTCTAATTCTTAGGCTCTTCTTCCTCTGATTCTGTTCCCTTTCAGAGAAGCCACAGGGATGGGACACCTGCCCTATGTGTCATAAACTGACCTTCTGCCAAAAGGTGGGTGGGTGGCCCACCCCAGGATGACTATGGAGCCCTCCTACTTCTCAGCTCTTATTCTCCATGGCAAGACAAAGTATATGCTGAACGGTGGTACCCTGTCACCCCTCCACCACTTAGGGAGTCTCGAGACTGATGTCCTGTCCCTTATCTTGATAGCGATTTCCATTTGTCAGTGAGAATCTAGTTCCTCTTTTGATTGGATGTGGGCCAGCAAACTTGAAGACACAAAACTAGTTCCTTTGCCTAATGCTCTCACTAAACAGCTCTCGAATTTAAAGCATAATGTCTAGTGGGACAGCCCTCTGAGGATGCCACACGGGCAGTAGCCTTTCTGTGGTACGTAAGGGCCCACATTTGCAGGTTGGAGGTCTTGCCAATTTGTGCTATTCACAGAGGGGGGGGCCTTGAGATGGGGTTTACCCCAGAGTTTCAGGGTGTTAGACTGGAAAAGACTTTAGATCTTATCATGTCAGATATGACATACAGCACAGAGTGTCAATCGATAAGGTGACCACTGAGAATTTGGGAGTAATTGCTGGCTTGGAATTAAGAAGTCTAGGTTAGAGCCCTATTTCTGTCATGAACTAATCTAAATGACCTTAGGTAAATCCCTTTCATCTTTCTGGGGTTTTAAAATAATAACTGTGCCCTGGCTGGTGTGGCTCAGTGGATTGAGCACTGGCCTGCCGACTGAAAGGTCACCGGTTCAGTTCCTGGTCAGGGCACACGTCTGGGTTGTGGGCCAGCTCCTGGGTTGGGGGAATATGAGAGGCAACTAATCGATTTTTCTCTCCCTCTCTCTCTCCCTCCCTTCCTGTCTCTCTAAAATAAATAAATAAACTTTTAAAAAATAAAATAAAATAATAATTACTTTGCCTTCCACTGAAATTATCACAGCTTGGTACAGAAACACTGATGGTCTGTTACTGCCCAGAAGTTCTGACAGGCAGTTATATATGTCTTTGATAAATATGATGAGAAATGAAATATGTAGTTCATGTAGTTTTTTTGGTGATCAAAATATTTCAAAATATGTGCTCATTGGGAGGAAAACAATAGAGCCTTGGTGGTTAAACATGTTGAGGACCATTAGACTAGATGACATAGGTATTTCTCTAACCCTGACATTATAAAATTCTTTCATTATTTTAAAAAAAGATTATTTATATATCTACTTTTAGACAGAGGGGAAGGGAGGGAGAAAGAGGAGAGAAACATGGATGTTAGAGAGAAACATCAATCAGCTGTGTCTCGTACGTGCCCTGACCAGGGACTGAGCCAGCGACCTTTTGCTTTGCAGAATGATGCCCAGCTCACTGAGCCCCACCAAGAATTCTGGTATCGTCATGGCACAAGGAGAGTAGGTGAAGCCTAGGCAAGCAGCGAAGGTGGGAACAGCAAGGTGGTGAGAGACATGGGAATGTTGGGAATGGAAAGGATATTTACTTGGCGAACATTTGCAACACAGCAAGTCTGTGCTACCATTAAATGTACCCATCACATGAGGGAGGTATTACTGTTCCATCGATGGAGAAGGAAGCTCAGGAGGTTCGTTTTTGCATGGCTTTGAAGTGGTGGAGCTAGGATTTGACTGCAGCTCCAGGTGTGCTGCTTTCCAAAACGAGTGTTCTTTCTCTGATACCGCGATGTCTTCTCAGGTAGGGATGCAGCAGCCAGTCACCCAGGTGGACTCCAGGGACTCCTGCCTCCTTCCTACACCAAATACAACTGACCTTTGTAATTAGTAGGATTTTGCAGAAATGATGGTGTGTGACTTCTGTGTCTGGATCATAAGACACACTGTGGCCTCTACCTTGCTCTCTTGGACAGTGCTCTCCTGGGGACACCAGGCACTACGGCATGAAGATGATAAGCAGCTCATGGAGGGGCCCGCACGGGGAGGAACTGAGGTCTCCTGCCAGCAGCCAGCACCATGTAAGTATGCCACCTTGGACGCTGTTGCAGACTGAATGTTTTGCCCCCTCCCCAATTCATATGTTAAAGGCCTAACCGTACAGTGTGGCTATCTTTGGAGACAGGGCCTGTAAGGAAGTAATTGAGGTTAAATGAGGTCATAAGGGTAGGGCCCTAATCTATAGAATTAGTGTCCTTATAAGAAAAGGTGCCTGAGTGCCCTCTCTAACTCTCCCTCTACCTTCCCACGCCCACCCCCTTTTTCTCCCTGTGCCCACAAGCCAAGGAAAGGCCATGTGAGGACACGGTGAGAGGAGGCAGCCGTTTGCAAGCCAGGAAAAGAGCCTTCGCAAGAAACTGAATTTGCTGGCACCTTGATCGTGGACTTCCAGCCTCCAGACCTGTGAGCAAATCAATCTCTGTTGTTTAGGGCTCCCCCACCCCGCCCCCCACCCTCTATGATGTTATTATGGCCGCCCGGGCAGACTCACACAGAGTAGGAGATTCCTCAGCCCCAGGCAAGCCCTCAGCTGACTGAAGCCCCAGTTTGACGGACAACTCACAGGCAATCCTGAGCCAGAGTTGTAGAAACTATGAAGTAATAAATGTTTGGCTTCCTTATTTGTTAGGAGGCGACAGATACCTAATGCAAGGAGTGAGGGAGAGGCAGTGGACACTGTAGGGCACCCTGCGGAGCTGGAGGAAGGAAGTCGCATTTGTGAGACTTTACCTGTGGGACAAAGCCAGGTATGCTGCACCCTACAGGTGCCGTCCCACAGATGATGCTTCCTTCCTCCAGCTGCGCCAAATGGGTGTGCTACAGAGATGCCCAGCTGCACTCCGCCACACAGCTAACTTCTCCCAAATGATGCTTCCTTCCTCCCAGGACGATCTGCTAAGCGCCCCCAGCACAGTGCACACGGCTCCAGGAGACACCTCCGAGGGTCTCACCACACAGACACTGTCTTTCCAGGAGTCTGTCTTTCACTTTGGCAATCAATTATTTCGGTGAACATTTCTACTAAATGCCGAGGTTGATGACCAAATTCACGTTTCACCGTTTTAGGGGCAGAAGCACTAAGGAGGAGTCACCCCCAGGAGCATGGAGGCATCAGGAAGGCGAAATGCCTGGAACCCATTTGCCGGCTGGCTCTGCTTTCCAAAACAACATCCCGAGGAACCTGGAGGGTCACGGCGGTGGAATGTTCTGAGTGGCTTTAGGACGTCAGGCCTAGCCTCC